>JASCZW010005965.1:0-120024 GCA_034211315.2 Aedes japonicus | reverse complement strand
TGGATGTTCCTTTAGATCTTTCATGCCTAATCTGATTCTGATTTTTCTTATTTTTAAGTTTACCCTAATTCGAACCACAGCTCAACTATATTTTTAAATATCTGATCGTATGAGCGGATGACCTTATATTTAGTAAGGCGTAATCATGTTTATCGCCACCGGAAATTTCAAACGAACCTTAAAAAAAACAATATTTAATTAGAGCATAAAGGGTTTCCCACATCAAACAGCATAACGGAAAAAACGATGTAGAAATTATTTACATTGGGTCATTGGGTATTTTCCCTTGAAAATTTGGGTAGAAGTAGTTTAGTGTTTTTTTGTATTGTTATCGCTGTCAGTTTTCCAAAAATTGGAAACACGGCGAAAATCAACGTGTCTCTGGCCCTTACATATGTTTCGCGAGGCGAAGCAAACCAGAAAGAAGAAGAAGAAAAGCAACGTCACAAATTGATTGATCGCAAGCACCTGGAAAATTCTTAACTCTCATCGGGACATCGAAAAACAACTCGGATCGTGCAGTCAACGGTGAGTTGTATGATTAAACGGTACTTGGAAACTCTGAGTATCGAACGGAAGGAGAAATGCGGTCAGAATGGATGTTCTATTAGTGATCAGGATCACACGCGTGTCGTGAAAGCGTTTAAGTGGAATCAGAATACTTTGGTCAGGGATGAGATAAACTTACATCAGGGCCTCAAGGCAGACTTCCGGCAGCTCCGCCTACTGTACTGTTTAGCATGAGCATGATTGACCGCCCGAAGTTTCTACTTTGTTTTTGCCAGATCAGCTGTTATTACACAGAGAGCAAACAGATGATGCTTGGGATTAACATACATCTTCAATGTGTAAAAACTGGTGATCTCAAACTAAGGCAATACCGGCGCCGGCTCCGCCCGAATGCAGGTCAAGTAAGGAAAGGGTAGGAATATGTTGACGTGATACTCGCTTTATTGGAAGCCGTGGAATCCACTGCACTTATACGAGAAATCACTGTTATTTTGGATAACAGGATTGGGTAGCAGCAGGGTTCGTTTTGGTTAACGATAAGCTGTCAAGTGAAATATTTGAAAACTAGTATCGATATTCGATTTGAACCGATTTAAACCAACAGTAGGGATGCTATTGAGGCCACTCACTAAGCGTGATGGTGATTTTCATTGGGAAACTAGAAAATGTTTAACAGTGCTGAGAAGCCGCTTTGGACCGATTTAAACCAACAGTAAGAATGCTATTGGGACCACTCACAGGGTGTTATAGTGGTATTTCATTAGGAAAATAAGTCAATTTGTCTCAACGCTTGAAAGTAAACTTGTACCGATCTACACCTACAGTGCGGATGCCGCTGAAGTCGCTTAAAAATGGGACAGTGGTGTACACTAAGGTTTTTTTTTTGCACGGGGGATACCTTTTAGTATGGAACCGTGTAAAAAAAGAATATATAAAGTTGATAAATTCACATGCCTAAATATTTTATAGTGCTTCGATTTTGTTTCTATGCGTTACCATTCCATGCAATGGTAAAAGTACATTTTTTTTAATTTTGAGTATTTACACAAAAAATTGTGAATTTTTTGAAAAACTGCCATATGATTACTTTTGACCCAAAACGTAAAATGAGATTTGAATTAGGTCGATATGTTTGTTCTGTTCTGGAGTTATCGCCGAAAACAACCCGTGTAAAAAAAAACCGCGCAAAAAAACAAACCTTAGTGTGTTTGTTCCAAGATAGGGTGGTCCAACGAGCATGGCGAACGAACAATTTGGAACACAGTTAATTATTTACTCACCACCGACTCACCCTACCTGGCGAACCACGACTTTTCATGCTCACTCGATCACTCGCGCAACGAACAATAGGCCACCGAAACAATAGACAAAACGCTACGCCCGATAACAAAATTTTACGGAACAAAGTGTCGACACAACCGATTCAACCAATCAAATTGATGGTCGACGCAAACCTTTTCAAAATAAATTTTATTGATATAGATACAATGGTTTACAATGACCTGTCTTGCTCCATGTCCTTGAGAGCACTCACTAAGGCTTGCTTCATTTAGAATTGGAACAAACTTTTGCTCATATTGTGGCGCTCCTGGTGGACGGATTTAGGAGTTCTTGGCGCCCACGTGTCGGGAATTTTGTCAGCTTCACGTATGTATTTTTGACATTCCGCAAATCGACTGTACTTTGTAAACAATCAACATGGAAGCCGAAAGAAGGGAAAAAATTGTGCACAGTTATTTGGAAAATCCATTGTGGTCTGCATCTAGGCTAGCTAAACAGCTGAAATTGCCCAGAAATACCGTATGGCGCGTTATCAAACGGCAGCATAATTAATCATCAATTAAAAGAGAGATTTGAGCAATAAAAAATGAAAAAAGTGCCATTAAATTATTAAGGCCTGTGCCAACAAATAATGTGTGATCAGCATTAAAAAATTAGGAATGAGCAATAAAAGATGAGAAAGATCTTCGGATAATCTAATTGTGACCGGTAAATCATGTCAAATAAAGCAACAGCTATTAGTATATGTGCAATTAAATATGGCAGTATTTCCGCCAAATTATGTAATTTGAGCACTAAATCATAATTCGCATATGTCTTTTAATTTTGTTAGATTTTCCCATAAAAACAGTAAAATGAGCAATGGATATTTATTTATCCATTGCTCATTTTACTGTTTTTATGGAAAATCCAACAAAATTAAAGAGACATATGCGAATAGTTTAGTGCTCAAATTACTAATTTGGCGGAAATACTGCCATATTTAATTGCACATATACTAATAGCTGTTGCTTTATTTGATAGATTTACCGGTCTAATTAGATTATCCGAAGATCTTTTCTCATCTTTATTGCTCATTCCTAATTTTTAATGCTGATCACACATTATTTGTTGGCACAGAACTAATAATTTAGTGGCACTTTTTCATTTTCTGGTGCTTTTCTGAATTACTAAGTGCAGGTAAATATTTTAGCCGTTATCAAACGGTATAAGGAAACATTGACGACAATTCGGAAGCCTCAAGCCAATCGTCGGAGTGGAACTGTCAACCGGAAACTGCGTGGTAAGATTTTGAAGACGATTAAGTGGAATCCCAATCTGTCGGACCGTGATTTGGCCAGAAAATTCGGTGCTGCCCATAGTACCGTGAGAAGAACTCGACTCCGGGAAGGAATCAAGTCGTATCGAGCTAGCAAACAGCCAAATCGGACCATAAAACAGAATAGTGTGGCCAAAATCCGTGCTCGGAAGCTATACGACCAGGTGCTGCCAAGTTCGACGGGTGTCTTCTGATGGACGATGAAACCTATGTCAAGACTGACTTCAGGCAAATCCCAGGTCAAACATTTTACTTGGCAACGGCTCGGGGGGATGTTCCAGCCAAATTTAAATTTGTTTTTGCCGACAAATTTGCACGAAATTTCATGCTTTGGCAGGGCATTTGCAGCTGTGGCAAAAAACGAAAGTTTTCGTTACAAATAAGACAATGACGTCGGAACTATACCAAAAAGAGTGTCTCCAAAAACGAATTTTGCCTTTCATTCGATCCCACGACCATCCTGTAATGTTTTGGCCAGATTTGGCAAGCTGTCATTACAGCAAAGTCGTTCAAGAAAGGTATGCAGAGAAAGGGGTCCAGGTTGTTCCGAAAAACCTTAACCCACCCAACTGCCCCAGTTCCGCCCTATTGAGAAATACTGAGCAATCATGAAGAGGAGACTCAAGGCAAAGGAAAGGTTGTCAAATACATCAATCAGATGAAGACCTGGTGGAATAAGATAGCTAAAACGATGAAATAAAAAGGTGTGCGCCGCCTAATGAGCCGTGTTACAGGAAAAATTCGGGAATTCCTTCGAAACCGTGACGAATAATTTTATCCGTATTTTTTCTTAAAAGTATGAAGAAAACGCTACATTTGTATAAAAAAAGATCTTGAATTCAATAATAAATAACTGAAATACAGGCAATTGTTTTTGTTCCAATTCTATCTGAAGCAAGCTTTACCTAACGAGTCGCCTGTACCCAACTCCGCAGGCGTCCGTCCAGTTTCTCACTGAAATCGCGTTCCATTTAACCCTTAAAGGTGCAGGACGGACTTTTAGTTTTGAAAACGCTATATCTCAACGATGCCTTGACCTTTCCAGTTGAAACTTTCACTCAAATCAAGGGGAATGGTTGTCCTAAATTATGAATATATGTACCTTCCTCCAACTCATCCCCCCTCCAACTCATCCCCCTTCTTTTCGTGGCTGAAACTAGGTGGCTCTGAGGGTATTATTCATCATGATATTTAAATTGATTTGGTTTTTCACTTTTTTTTATGAACGGTTTTATGTTTTTTAGTAAGTTTTTAACATAAATGGAACATGGAAAGTATACAATTGGGTATAAACATCTTTTTCGGGATGTTCTAGGTCGTCCAAACACTCCTGGAATGTTGATCTTGGACGATATCTCTATGACACGTGAGCATAGGACCTACATGCATGAAACATGTTCAACAATATTCAAAAAGAGTGAAATTATTATCTGTCATCCATCTTCATTCATATCAATCGTTCAAGTCTCTCCAAATTGTCCTGGAGTTCAGGTCAAATGATCTACTAGATCAACCATGACTGGGCTACTGTCCTTAGCAACGCAGCATACCCAGCAGACTCAAAAAAGCCATACAAAGAGATTGTAATATATTTACCTTCATATAAGATGTTCTAGGTTCTCCAAATTGTGCTGGAATTCAGATAGTTCGTAGTCATTAGTTCAACCAAGCCTAATGTAATGTCCCTGACATTGTATAATATCTTCGCTGATTTATAGTCCCAGTGCGCATCGTTTTCGACCCATTTCGATTTATATTTGTTGTTCTATGTGCTCCAGGTCGTTATGGAGTTCAAGTCATAAAATCTATTGAATCAACCAGAGCTATAATATAGTTCTTATGGAAGAAGCATATTCAAACAGACTCACGGAGGTTGTGTGCATAAACATCAATCTATTTGTCTGCATATCAGTTATCCTATGTTCTCCAAATCTGCCTGGAGTTCAGATCAAATGATCTACTAGATCAACCATGTGACCCATTGGCCTTAGTAATGCAGAATACCCAGAATAGGCTCAAAGAGATTATACAAATGAAACAAGAAGAATCACATGAGCATTAACCTATTATGGACCAAGAAGGAAACGTGGAGAATAGACTTTTATTCCTACTCTATGGGACAAAGGCGTTTCAAACTAATTTATGTTTGTCTACGTTTCGACGACATACGAAATCGCGCGGAAAGGATCCAGGCTTCCGGAGATAAACTCGAACCACTAAAAACATTTTTTTTGCGTGTCTAAATTCGTAGTTAGTATTTTGCAGAATCTTTCCAAATTGGTTGGGCCAAAACTCAATGCGACGATCGGAATATTTGCGAATTCTAGCCGAAGAGCTTGCAATTCCACATATGAAAGATAGGGTTTCTAGGGGCCACCTTAGTCAGGAGCTCTCTTCAGGCATTAAAGCGAAAACGAAGGTATTTGTTTTTCCTGTGGCCAACCAACTTATGTTGACTGTTGGAAATGTCATAAATTCAGCTGTCAAAGTCATATGAAAGAAAAGGAAATAGTGTGCTGCCGGATTTGCGAATCAAAAGATCAAATCTAGACAAAATAGTCAAAAGGTCGAAAGTAACATTTGTAAACAATGACTCCTAGCGTATATTTCTGGGATCTGCTTGCTCCCAAAAACAAAATAACACCAGAACAGATACAGGGAGCTAGTACCTTCGCGGCAGTAGTAGATATAAATGATAGAAAACCTGTATTTACAGTAAATTTACGTTTCAAGTCATTGTTTACAATTGTTACTTTCGACCTTTTGACGATTTTGTCTAGAAATCGTCAATTTCAAGCCATCCAAAGATGATCTGGCGATCAGTAAACGGTGTAAAAGACGCTCAAAAAGAAGAATTTCGAAAACGAATACGAAATGTTGTTTTTGTGATCAATTTGTGTGCTCCATCAAAAAAGTTATATTTTTTTGCACAGATTGTAAAAACTTGGATGAACAGAAAATGTAAAAATCGTATTGATGAATCAAGCAGTAGACACATCACTTTCAAAACAGAGGGATGATAGAACACGTCGTTTCAGAAACGAAGTAAATAATTCTTTGCTTGTTATCTTTTGTTATGCTTCTCATTTTTTGCAATAAATCTAATCAAATAAACAAACGAACATGCAAAAAACATACAGTTGCCATAGATCCATACAGCCTTTGTGAGCCTGATTGGATATGCTTCTTCCATAAGAACTTCAGTGTGACCAATGTACATACGAGCAAAGTTTGTCAACCATTACACCAAAATAGATAATCCAAATCAAACTATTTTACATTTGAAAACAGTACTTCATACTAACAAGATATACTGAATAGGTTCAAATCTCTAGCGATTATCTTCTAGAATTTCACGTAAAACTTTGTAATTTCATCGTCGCTGCCCAACACTGTGTTTTAGGAAATGTCATTCTTTCGCTTTTAGTGTGTTCGATGGTACATAATTCATCAAATATCCAATTCATATGCTTCAGAAATGTTCTTGCAAATAATGTCTTCTAGCAGTGTTTTGTTCGCACATTTTGTGTATATAAGCGATGTGAGTGGCATTACATTGGTCTTGGTTGAACTAATGGCAACGAACTATCTGAATTCCAGAACAGTCTAGAACATCTTATATGGAAGGAAATGGACTATTTTCCATTTGTATAATCTCTTTGAGCCTGTTCTGGGTATTCTGCATTACTAAGGCCAATGGGTCACATGGTTGATCTAGTAGATCATTTGATCTGAACTCCAGGCAGATTTGGAGAACATAGGATAACTGATATGCAGACAAATAGATTGATGTTTATGCACACAACCTCCGTGAGTCTGTTTGAATATGCTTCTTCCATAAGAACTATATTATAGCTCTGGTTGATTCAATAGATTTTATGACTTGAACTCCATAACGACCTGGAGCACATAGAACAACAAATATAAATCGAAATGGGTCGAAAACGATGCGCACTGGGACTATAAATCAGCGAAGATATTATACAATGTCAGGGACATTACATTAGGCTTGGTTGAACTAATGACTACGAACTATCCGAATTCCAGCACAATTTGGAGAACCTAGAACATCTTATATGAAGGTAAATATATTACAATCTCTTTGTATGGCTTTTTGAGTCTGCTGGGTATGCTGCGTTGCTAAGGACAGTAGCCCAGTCATGGTTGATCTAGTAGATCATTTGACCTGAACTCCAGGACAATTTGGAGAGACTTGAACGATTGATATGAATGAAGATGGATGACAGATAATAATTTCACTCTTTTTGAATATTGTTGAACATGTTTCATGCATGTAGGTCCTATGCTCACGTGTCATAGAGATATCGTCCAAGATCAACATTCCAGGAGTGTTTGGACGACCTAGAACATCCCGAAAAAGATGTTTATACCCAATTGTATACTTTCCATGTTCCATTTATGTTAAAAACTTACTAAAAACATAAAACCGTTCATAAAAAAAAGTGAAAAACCAAATCAATTTAAATATCATGATGAATAATACCCTCAGAGCCACCTAGTTTCAGCCACGAAAAGAAGGGGGATGAGTTGGAGGGGGGTACATATATTCATAATTTAAGACAACCATTCCCCTTGATTTGAGTGAAAGTTTCAACTGGAAAGGTCAAGGTATCGTTGAGATATAGCGTTTTCAAAATTAAAAGTCCGTCCTGCACCTTTAAGGGTTAATGACATCACAACTTTTCCGTAAACAACAAAACGAACACTCTTTATGTTCCAAGTGGCTTATTCAGATCGAGAACGCACATAACTTCTTCGAAAAAAATAGATACCGAGCTATGCCCGATAGTAAAGGCAGTTCGCAATAAAGCATCGAACACGCACGCCACCAAACAATAAATGACCGAAACAATAGAAAACGCGCTATGCCCAATAACAAAATCGACATCAAGGTGATACGACGCATATGCTGAACTAATTATATAGGTCGTAATTAACTAGCTAATAAATAATGACCCAAACCACTCGATCACAGTACAATTATGATCATATCTCAATATTTTCATTAGGAAAACAAGGAAATACTTAATTTGTTGATTCGGCGACTATGGTGAACCAATAGTACGGGTCAAAACCAACCACAAAATCAAGCACGATCTACACCCACAGCAACTAAATATATCACCTGACCGCAACTTTATTGTTCTATTTTTTTCGCTCACTCGAACAATCGCTGAACAATAGATAATGCGCTATGTCTGATAATAGAATAGTGCGCAACAAAGAATTGGCACAACAATTCACAGCCGATGCGCAAAGCAGACTCCCGCTCCGCCTACTGTACTGTTGAAGGAGATAAAAGAAATTTGCAAGAAAATTGAGAAAACTTTGTTTTATAAACAAATTTCCGGTACTTTTTCGAACGAAATAAAGCGAGAATAGGAAATTATTACAACATAGTTAATTAACCATGAAATTTCATGCAGCTGTGGAATAAATAGCGAATTTGCAGTGGAGTTTTTCTTGGTACCTCTTTTTATGCTTTAATCCCATTCTCAAGCATGTCATTTGCACTCTTTACTTTCTCCTTGTTTCCTTGTGTTTCCGCTTCACCATGAACCAATAAGTTGCAATTGGACGCAGTTTCGGGCAGTTTGGTGGATTAATTCATTTCCATGGGGACAAAATGCACCGAATTAGTCTCATACCGTTCCAACACGCTTTTAGAAAAGTGAACAGAAGCTTAAAAGGATATTCAAAGCGATATGTTTTTATACTTCACACTGTACTGGAACTGTTCCGGGATTCTTGGTTGTAGATTGCACGCACACATTAATGAACCTCAATTTTTTTTTGTCTATTTATATATCAAAAATATATATATTTTTTTAATGAATGTCGCAATCTTTGCCAATTTCTCACCCGTATTTTTGAAAAGACAAATACCGCTTGATAAACTTGTCGATATAGTCGATACGTTTTCCAAAATCATCCTCACCAACTAATTTTTGGAAAAACTTTACTGATTGAACATGAAGCATTTCCCTGCTTACCGGCATATGAAGCTGACTTTGTTTCAAAAACCAAACTATAATGCTCTGACAACCTATGAGTAGTGTGTATTTGTTTGAAATATTCACGATGAACAATAAATGTCTTCGAATTTTCCCATATATAAATTAAAAATTACATGGCAATAGTTTTCCCATGATCTTCATTTCTTGATATTGTAAAAGATTGATCGAGTCTGGATGCAATACCTTAACATATCATCGGGGACTGAATTTTTTTTTTAATCATGAATTATCTGCACTAAGTGACCATTCATAAACCCTGTAGACTTTTCTGAAGGGAGGCCAAAATCTACGCCCCACACAATACTTAAAAAAATGTATCAAATAAAGTTTACGAAAGGGTAGAGGGGGTCTAATATTTTCAAAAATGAGTCTAGATGGTTTATGAACAGGCGCCAAAGAGTAAAGAGTGTTCCGATCAAAATTTGGTCAAACAGTTATGTGTGTGAGTCGATCAAAGTTTTTATTAATAAAGGGTGATACGGTCAAAATTTGGTCAAGGGAAAACGCGTGTAAATCGGTGAAATCGTTTATTTAAAAAATCAAATTAAATTTCTTTTTCAAGTTCAATTAGTATAAAATTCAGGAAAAATATTCAGTTAGGCTTCCGCTTTTCCAAATCCGAATTGCCGGGCCTTACGCTTGACCCCTGCCATCAGATTTTGTACAGCCACCTTGTCCACCTTCTTCGCCGCAGAAAGCCAGTTTGCCTTGAACTGCTGCTCGTCCTTAGCAGTTTTTTTGGTCTTCTTTAGGTTCCGCTTGACAATAGCCCAGTATTTCTCAATTGGGCGGAGCTCTGGCGTGTTGGGAGGGTTCTTGTCGCTCGGGAACCACCTGCACGTTGTTGGCGGCGTACCACTCCATGGCCTTTTACCGTAATGGCAAGATGCCAAATCCGGCCAAAACAGTACGGAACAACCGTGTTTCTTCAGGAAAGGCAGCAGACGTTTATTCAAACACTCTTTCACGTAAATTTCTTGGTTGACAGTCCCGGAAGCTATGAAAATGCTGCTTTTCAAGCCACAGGTACAGATGGCTTGCCAAATCAGATATTTCTTTGCGAACTTTGACAGTTTCGTGTGCTTGAAAATATCTGCTACCTTTCCCCTTCCTTTTGCCGTATAAAACTCCTGTCCCGGAAGCTGCTTGTAGTCGGCTTTGACGTAGGTTTCGTCGTCCATTACCACGCAGTCAAACTTCGTCAGCATCGTCGTGTACAGCCTCCGGGATCGCGCTTTGGCCGTCGTATTTTGTTTATCATCGCGATTTGGAGTCACTACCTTCTTGTAAGTCGATAGTCCGGCTCGTTTTTTGGCTCGATGCACGGTTGTAGACGATACACCCAGCTTATTTGCGGCATCTCGGAGAGATAGGTTAGGGTTTCGCTTGAAACTACCGGCAACTCTCTTTGTCGTCTCAGTGGCTTCCGGTTTTCGATTTCCCCCCGATCCAGATTTCCTGGCTGTCGACAAATGTTCCCCAAACACTTTAATTACATTTGTAACGGTTGATTTGGCAACTTTTAGCGATTTTGCCAACTTTGCGTGCGAGTAGCTCGGATTTTCGCGATGCGCGAGCAAAATTTTGATACGCTGCTCTTCTTGCTTGGACGGCACTTTGACAACTGAAGAGTGAATTCCAAAATCAAAATAGGAGCAACATTTTACACACACACACCTTCAAAATGAGGGGTGTTCAGGTTTTTTAAATGCAAAATTGAAAGAAATACGTCAAGTTGATATTGACCAAATTTTGACCGTATCGTATTAAGTCAAATTCTTTATCTTTTTCAAGTTCAGTTAATACAGAATACAGGAGAAATACTGATCCAAACTTCCGTTTAACCGAGTGCGAATTGCCGGGTCTTACGTTTAACACCTGCCATAAGATTTTGCAGAGTCTCCTTGTCCACTTTATTTGCCGGCGAACGCCAGTTTGCCTCGAATAGTTTCTCGCTCACAATAGCTTTTTGAGTCTTCTTAAGGTTCCGCTTGACGATGGCCCCATATTGTTCGTTTAGGCGGAGCACTGGCCTATTGGGAGCGTTCTTGTCCATGGGCATCACTTGAACGTCGATGGCAGAATACCACTCTATGTCTTTTTTCCGTAATGACAAGATGCCAAATCCGGCCAAAATAGAACGGAACAATTGTGTCGCTTCAGGAAAGGCAGTAGACGTTTTTGTAGGCACTCTCTCAGATAAATTTCCTGGTTGACGGTTCCGGTCGCAATGAAAACGTTGCATTTCAAGTCACAGGTACAGATGACCTGCCATATCAGATATTTCTTCACGAACTTTGACAGTTTAGTGTGCTTAAAAATATCTGCCACCATTCTTCGTCCGGCTGCCGTATAAAATTCCTGTCCAGGAAGCTGTTTAAAGTCTGTCTTGACGTATGTTTCATCGTGCTGTACTGCGCAACCTAACTTCGTCAGCATCGTCGTGTGCAACTTTCGCGATCGTGCTTTGGCCGACGTGTTTTGTTTATCATCGCGATTTGGAGTCACCATTTTCTTGTAAGTCGACAGTCCAGCTCGTTAGTTAGCTCTATCCACTGTTGAAGGCGCCACTCCCAGCTTGCGACATCTCGGACGGAGAGGTTGGGGCTCCGCTCGAAACAGCGGGCAACTCTTTTCACTTTCCCCCAATCCAGCTTTCCTGGCTGTCAACAAGCGTTCACCGAACACTTTTAATACGTTGGTAACAGTTGATTTAGCCACATTCAACAATTTCGCCAACTTGGCGTGACAGTACAGGCTGCGGCAGAAAATAATACGAAAATGTTCAAACTTGAGTATTAGGTTAATTCGTGTGGCTAGTGACTTATTTCTGTCGAAAGTGTATTTTTTTATGTTTGCTTTCAAGTGCTGCATCCAAACAATCTATTTGTTTTATTGCAAATTAGTCAAAATGTTCGCGAAAGAAGTGATCAACAGTTTGTTGCTCGCCCAGAAGACAGTTTATCGCATAAAAAGTCTGCAGGATGGTCCTAAGCAGCGGAAGGCGGGAAGCGGACGTATGTGCCCAAATCGTTCCGTGCAAAAATTGCTCGCAACCCGGTGCGTTCCATAAGAAAACTTGCAAAGGAATCCAATATTTCGGAGAAATCCATGCGGAGAATCATCAAATAAGGCTTGCTTCATTTAGAATTGGAACAAACTTTTGCTCATATTGTGGCACTCCTGGTGGACGGATTTGGAAGTTCTTGGTGCCCACGTGTCGGGAGTTTTGTCAGCTTCACGTATGTATTTTTGACATTCCGCAAATTGACTGTACTTTGTAAACAATCAACATGGAAGCCGAAAGAAGGGAAAAAATTGTGCACAGTTATTTGGAAAATCCATTGTGGTCTGAATCTAGGCTAGGCAAACAGCTGAAATTGCCCAAAAATACGGTATGGCGCGTTATCAAACGGTATAAGGAAACATTGACGACGATTCGGAAGCCTCAAGTCAATCGTCGGAGTGGAACTGTCGACCGGAAACTGCGTGGTAAGATTTTGAAGACGATTAAGAGGAATCCCAATCTGTCGGACGGTGATTTGGCCAGCAAATTCGGTGCTGCCCATAGTAACGTGAGGAGAACTCGACTCCGGGAAGGAATCAAGTCGTATCGAGCTAGCAAACAGCCAAATCGGACCATAAAACAGAATAGTGTGGCCAAAATCCGTGCTCGGAAGCTATACGACCAGGTGCTGACCGAGTTCGACGGGTGTCTTCTGATGGACGATGAAACCTATGTCAAGGCTGACTTCGGGCAAATCCCAGGTCAAAAATTTTACTTGGCAACGGCTCGGGGGAATTTTCCAGCCAAATTTAAATTTGTTTTTGCCGACAAATTTGCATGAAAATTCATGATTTCGCAGGGCATTTGCAGCTGTGGTAAAAAAAAACGAAAGTTTTCGTTACAAATAAGACAATGACGTCGGAACTATACCAAAAAGAGTGTCTCCAAAAACGAATTTTGCCGTTCATTCGATCCCACGACCATCCCGTAATGTTTTGGCCAGATTTGGCAAGCTGTCATTACAGCAAAGTCATTCATGAATGGTATGCAGAGAAAGGGGTCCAGGTTGTTCCGAAAAACCTTAACCCACCCAACTACCCCCAGTTCCGCCCTATTGAGAAATACTGGGCAATCATGAAGAGGAGACTCAAGGCAAAGGGAAAGGTTGTCAAAGAAATCAATCAGATGAAGACCTGGTGGAATAAGATAGCTAAAACGATGGACGAAGATGGTGTGCGCCGCCTAATGAGCCGTGTTACAGGAAAAATTCGAGAATTCCTTCGAAACCGTGACGAATAATTTTATCCGTATTTTTTCTTAAAAGTATGAAGAAAACGCTACATTTGTATGAAAAGAGATCTTGAATTCAATAATAAATAACTGAAATACAGGCAATTGTTTTTGTTCCAATTCTATCTGAAGCAAGCTAAGACCTACATGCATCTATCAGAGCCAGAGTGAGACGCCACTTGATTACGGACCGGGTCAAGGAACTACGAGTGACTCGTTCCAAGAGATTGCTTTCCTTGTTGAAGAAGGAAAAAATGATAATGTGTTCTCCGACGAAAAGCTTTTCAGCATCGATGCTGTGGCCATCAGCCGCACGGACCGGTTCATTACACCGCAGAAAATGGAGAACGTTCCGGAAAAAGTGAAATTCCAATTTCATACCAAACATCCGGCTGGTGTTATGATGTTTGGCTTGGTGGCGTCCAACGGTTTGAAAATGCCGCCTGTTTTCATTGATGCTGGAGTTAAAATCAATACCGAAGTATATATCGGTATTTTAAAGGACCAAGAGCTTCCCTGGGTGAATGCCAACTTCTCCGAGGACCAAAACGTTGTCCTACAGCAGGATGCAGCGCCGTGTCACACGTAAAATCGAACCCAACAATGGTTGAACGATAGCATGAAGTTTTGGCCGAAGGATTTGTGGCCCCCTAGCAGTCCAGATCTTAATCCGTTGGATTATTCGATTTGGGCATATGTTGAAGCACGAGCCTGCAAAACATCACAACCTAGTGTGAAAACCCTGAAGTCAACCATAACACGCACATGGCATTAAATGTCGGAGGACTACGTCCGGCGTCGGCTCGAGGATGCTATTAATAAAAATGGAGGACACATCGAATAAATTTGTTTAAAAGGACTGTATAAAGATAACTGCACTCGAAAATGTTAATATTATTGCTTGAGTTAGTTGAAAATGGGATTTGGAAGAAATTGAACAAATTTTCGCATTATTTTCTGCCGCACCCTGTAGTTTGGATTTTCGCCATGCACGTACAATATTGTCATAACTGAAGTGCTAATCTCAAAATGCACGATGAAAGCAAATGTGTCAAATTTAAGTCGACCAAATTTTGATCGAAACACCATTTATTCAAAAAAGATTTTCCATCTTCGAAATGTAAACATTATTATTTGTCACCAGAGCGGAATTTTCGATTGGTTGAACACAATGGCAACTTGTGGTCAAAAACACCACCTCAAATTATTTGAGTTTTTATATAAATAAATAATCAAGTAGATAATTAAGTTGATGCAATAACCAATCAAGAAATGATTAGTTGCAAAGAGCTGCATTACTAAGAATATTCTTAGTGTTTGGTAATAGCTATAGACTCGCAGTTAAAAACAAATTTTATTTTGAGATGACTTCCAAAGACTCCATTTCAAAACGTCAAAGGAACCACATTCATCTTCCGGCAAGGTCTTGGTTTGCACCTTCTTTCGCCGTCCAATTCAGTGGTCTTATTTTAAATACCAACCCATGCATAAGAGATAAGGCTATCCTGGCAATATGTTCGTCTTTTATTATAGTACTTTACCCACCACTTTCGAGCATGGAATTTCCCCCATACAAGCTGTGGTGGCTCTTCCAATGAATAATCGAAATACATACACCGATATGGTTCTGTTGGTAAGGAAGCTGGACTAAGCAACAGCAAATTCCGGGTTGCATCCGCATCCCAAAACATATATGTACATCGGGGAAGAAGAGGCAGCATGCAACGGGTGGCTAGTCCAATGATGGCCAGAAAAATGCACAAAGTCATTGAGCCAAAGCCATAAATTTTAGCTAGTTTATGTTTATATCCTACAACATAAATCCGGCAGTACGGGGATCCTGGGGCTGAAGGAACTGAAGAGTGTTGGCGAATGTGAATAGTGATGTTGTGCAGTGCATTGGCAGCTGCTTAAAGGATCGACAGTCCAACGCTTGATGTCGTCCCAAGAGTCCTGCTTCGTTTGGTTAGAGTTCCAAGAAATGCCGAGAAGGGGAGCAGAAAGCAACAAAAGAAAAAACGCTGGACGTTCACTGCCAGGCAACCCAGTTGCCAAGATTGCTACAGTAGTGGGTGGTAAATAAAACACAATTCAATATAATTTTACAATCTAGTTAAACTTGCATTAAGCATGTTTTATGTTGGAAAATTTTACGGCTGCTGCGGCAAAAAAATAACCAACGTTTCCAAAGCCACGGAATCCAACCCTCGAAAAGTACCAGAATGCAGACTACTATGGACCCTTTTTCCAATTAGTTGGGTGCGTAGTAAAAAAGGCTTCTCGTGTATTTTGCTCATCTTAGTCATAGAAGCGGGAAAAGTGATTTAGCGAGGAAGAAAATAATCAAATATTTATCCAGTGGACAAAAGCGTGGTGGCATCTATTTTGTCCAAACGGTGTTCTTTGAGGTTTTCTAAGGTGCCCGCTATATCAGGGTGGTAGGAATAGCGGTTCAGCTTCGTGCTAGTAAATCAGTTTCAAATCACGACCAGATTCTTCTTATTAAATTTTAGCTCATTTGATTACGAACTCGTACTAAATATACTGGACCCTTTCTGTTTTATGGGAGAGACTGCTTCCGTGCTTTGACGCAATTTTTCCATAATAAACTTGTGACGGCCAATTTGGTCGTCAAGTTAATAGATTTTATTAATTGATGTCTGAATCAATTACTTTCTGATATTAATGATATTAATTTCAAGACAACACTGCTTCCGTGCTGTATGACAAAGTAGGCGCTATTCTACGCACCAGCCACAAAATGTAGCCAGCTACGCAGCAGATGAAAAGACCCTCAAAAATATCAGCTCTCTTAAATGAAGCAAGTTTTCAAAAATTATAGTTAGCAGTGCACAAGTATTTTTTTATCATCATGCCAGAAAGCAAGGAGAATCAGAATTATGGTTTTCTCCTAAAAAATAACTCGACATAATAAACTTCAATGCACCACATAAAGGTTTTACGGAATCAAATTGAATCACTTTTCAATGGCTGTAACTTTTTACCCGTTGGGTATTTTCTATTGAAATTTTGAGTGAAATTAGTTCAATGTGTATTTGTTTACGCGGTGTAAGTTTCACTAGCAGATGTGCAATCGTTGCGAAGATGGAGTCGGAAGAACAGCAGCGGCGCAAAGAAATTTTGGGCACGTACCTCGAAAATCTGATTCCTTCTCATCGTGCCATCAGCTGGAAGCTGGGAATGGTACATTCTACGGTGTCTTGTGTTTTAAATCGGTGCCATGAACGTTTGACCATCGATCCGAAAGAAAAAAGTGGCAAAAATGGATCTCCGTATAGTGTTAAGGATCACAAGCGGGTAGTTCAAGCTTTCAAGAGGAATCCCAACAGTTGAGTTCGAGTTGTGGCGAAGAAACTGAATCTAACCAAAACTTTCGTGCAAGATGCGAAAAAACGTAACTACACACGTTCAAAGTTCAAAAGGCGCCTAATCACGATGAACGGCAGAATACGGTAGGTAAGACACGTGCACGGAAGCCCCGATGTTAACGAAACCACATTGCCTCGTTGTAAATTTTGAAACGTATGTAAAAGCAGACTTCCGGCAGCTTCCGGGGCTCCAGTTTTTCACTGCTCATCATAAATTCCCTGAGGACGTTAAAAACCAGAAGATGTCAAAGTTTGCCAAATAATATAAGTTTTGGCAAGCAATTTGCTCGTGTGGAAAACGGAGCTCCCCATTCGTGACCATTGGAACGGTCAATGGACAGGTGTACCTAGCCTCGTGCCATTACTCAAAAGAGGTTTTGGAGTGGTACAAGGCTAAGGAAGTCAATTTCGTGCCGAAGCATCTCATCCCCCCTAAATGCACCGGAACTGCGGCCAATTTAAAAGTACTGGGCCATCATGAAGCAGGCACTTCGGAAGCATCATGAGGAAGAATAATCGGAGGAAAATATGAAGAAAAATGAATCGCCACGCAAAAAAAAAAGTTGGTCCAAATGTTGTACAGGACCGTATTTTGATGATTGGTTGAACAGGCGAATTTTGCCGAATATTTGTGTGTGTCGCAATTTGATTCCGTACACTCTTTAACTCAAATGTTAGGTATAATTCAGACATATATGACATGTTTCATCATGGTCCTAAGTGTAGCAATAATGTCTTTGACACAAAGGCTGACTAAAAGTAAATTTGTACGCCCCTCGCGCGCCCTTAACCTCTGACAGTGGTTTGTTTACACTTCTATAGAGAATCAATGGTGCAAGTTTGATCAAAGTAGTCGATAGCGTTCATAAATAACGCCAAAAGGAACTCCAAAGAAAAAATATTGTGCACAAAAATCTAGAAAATCCGGAGTGGTTTCAAGCTGGCTAAAGTGCTGAAGATGCCCAAAACTACAGTTTATCGAGTGCTCAAAACCTACAAGAAAACTCTAAGTGTGTAGAATAATCAGCGCACCTACTAAAAAACTGTAACCAGGGATCCTCAGTTGTGCAGCAAGGTGTTAAGGTGCGTTGACACCTATCCCGGTCTTTCGATCCGACATGTGGCCAGTAAACGTCGTACAAAGCCAGTAAACGTCCGATCCGGCACATGAAGCAGAATGCCGTGGCCAAAAGCAAGCAAGGCTCTTGTACGACCGCCTTTTGACGAAACACAAAGACTGCACTTTAATCGATGATGAAACGTAGGTCAAACACGATTTTAAGCAGCGTCCCGGTCATAAAATTTACATCACGACTGGACGTGGGGATGTGCCGAGAAGATTCAAGTTCGTGTTTGCCAACAAGTTCGCGAAAAAAGTCATGATTTGGCAGGCGATTGGCAGTTGTGGCCTGAAAACGGAATCCCAAGTTTACATTGAAGAATGCTTGAAAAAGCGTGTATTGCCGTTCATTCGCAAGCATAGGGGAAAAGTCATATTTTGACCCGATTTGGCCAGCTGCCACTACTCCAAGGTGGTTCTGGAGTGGTATGGTGCCAACAAGATCGATTATGTCCCCAAGCTAATGAATCCTCCGAATTACACGGAATTTAGACCAACAGAAAAATACTGGGCCATTGTAAAGCAGCGACTTCGACGGAGCGGTGGGGCGGTCAAGAATATCCACCAAATGCGGGCAAAATGGAAGGCTCTGATGTGTCGGGCGACATCCACTCAGACCTCTAAGTTTCGCTGCTGCAGAGATTTTAGGCGGTTGACGTTGCGCCACCACTTCCAGATGACGATCACGATGATGATGACGACAATGAAGGATCCGTCCATGGAGTATTAAACGACGTCGTGTGCTGTAATAGAATTTTGTATTGAACTGTTAATTTGATTTTATAGGCAGAAGGGTTTGTATGGTGCATATCAATAGCACATTTACTGCTGACGCTGCATTCACTGGAGGTTTATGGGAACCTCGCCTCTATTGATTTTCCATTGACTTAGATGTTTTATAAGCAGGCCTCGTTCCTGGGAGGTCTTTCTGCTGACTATGTGTGATCGACGTTTCAACATTGTAGCGAATTTAAGGCAAGTTACCTCAACTACTTACAATGCTGTTGGCTTTCTCCAAGTCCCCAAGCAACACGTGTTCTACACTAACAACGCACGATGCACCCGGAAGCAAGCCACTGAATTTGATTCTGTTATTTATTCGACAACATTCTGCGTGGCCTTCCGGAATTCACTCCGGAGGTAGTCATCGCCGAGCTGCAAGCGGTGGCACTGGAACCTCAAAAGGTGTTCCCTATTAGGCGCCAGCAGACAGATTATACACAAATATGGATATTCGGAAAAACTGTCGCGGTTGATCAAAGCATCGATGGATCGAGTGATGAGTGTCGTCCGAATATCAGGGACACTCTCGAGTTCCTTCGAATCTCTGAGAGAGTTACAGCAAGGTGATGGATTTTCGTGTTTGTTGTTTAACATTGCACTGGAGGATTTGATTCGAAGAGCTGGGATGGACTCGAGTGGCACGATCTTCAAGAAGTCTGTCCAACGTAGCACGTAACTTTGAGACGGTGGCGGTCACGTACATCAGACTTAAGGCTGAAGCTGGTAGGATTGGGCTTCTGATTAATGCGTTTAAAACAAAACACATGGGGAAGTGGCTAACGAGAAAATAATGTTAGCCTCCTACCACGAGTCCAGATTGACGGTTATGAAATTGAGGTAGTAGACGAATTCGTGTATCTGGGCCCATTAGTGACCGCCGATAACGACACCAGCAGAGAAATAAAAAGGCGCATTATGGCTGGCAATCGTGCCTACTTTGGACTCCGAAGGACGCTAACACACAACAAAGTTCGCCAAACAACAAAGTTGACCATCTACAAGACATTGCTAGTGGAGGACCAACGCGCCTTTGGTGTCTTTGAACGGAAGGTTCTGCGTACGAGCTACGGTGAAATGAAGTTGGAAGACGGATCGTGGAGGAGGAAAATGAACCACGAATTGCATCAGTTGCTGGGAGAACCTTCCATCGTACACATCGCTAAAATCGGTCGACTACTATGGGATGAGCAGGTCGAAAGCTCTGTTAAAAAAGTTCTCGAAAACCAACCGACGGGACAAGAAGAAGAGGCGCGCAACGAGCAAGGGGGAACGATCAAGTAGAAGGCGACCTGCGGACTCTCCGGAGACAGCGAGGCTGGCGAGGTACAGCCATTGGCCGATTGCAACGGAAACAACTTTTGGTACAGCAGAAGTCACACCGGCCTTGGTCTGATTGGTAAGGTTTCAACGCTGAGCAGAGGACAGATGTGCCTGATGATGTGGGATACACCCGAACCTAAAAATTTGGGAATAGGTTTTGGCTTGGTTTTGGAATTTGTGGCTTGAACTTATCATCATCATTCACAACCGGCACAATTAACGATGAAAATTACCGAAAAGAATGCATTCAAAAGTAGCTTCTACCCATCTACCAAGAGCATACGGAATTGAGAGAATTTCAAAGCTCAAGAAGGAAATAGTCGATTTTGTGGAAAAATGCCAAAATCCCCCAAATTGCCCTGAACTGCGGCCTATTGAAAGATACTGGGCAATAATTGAGTGGCATTTTAAGAATGATGAAAGAGAGAGCTTGCTTCTGCTTGCTAACTGCTTGAAGAAAATTTGGTCAGCAGCAAAACGAGAAGTTACGGAGAAAGTTGTGCAGAAAGAAAAGAAAAGAAGAGAAAAGTCCGAGCGTTTTTCAGAAATGAAAAACTCCGTATGGTAACGATAAAACCAGTCATTTATTGAGGTTATGGAGTAATAAAAGAGAAAACATATTGGAAATGAAGTGCAAATGATTGGATATGGTATTCATGTATGTTTATAAGAATGTTTTTATACACTTGATATTGTTCTTTCCTTGTATTCTCCCATACGCGGGGTAACGATCTGTGTTGATGTTGTTTTGAGAAGGAAATAATTTCTCATCACCATGAGGCTCTAGGAGTAGACAGCATTTTTTTTGCTAGAACAAAGTTGTGAAGAGAAAGTATTGATAGTTCCGTTAGCTCACGGCAGGCTGTGAAAATTGAATAGAAGTAGTACCTAGCCAGTCAATGTGGTGCATTCGATCATGCCTTGACCTACCCCGCATGGTGATGCTTGGCAAAAGTTTGTGTTTCCTGTTTCGGAATACTACCTCACAATTCCCTCCGCTCAATTTCAAACTACTTTTATTCAATTTTAACAGCCTGCCGTGAGCTAATGGAACTATCAATACTTTCTCTTCACAACTTTCTTCTAGCAAAAAAATGCTGTCTACTCCTAGAGCCCCATGGTGATGAGAAATTATTTTCTTTTCTAAACAACATCATCATGTTTTTATAGCTTGGATTGTTCTAGTAAGTTAGTCAATAATGTTAACAAAAAAGCTTTGTTTCATAACTATAGACTTACCTTACCTTACCAATCAGACTAAGGCCGGCGTGGCCTTTGCTGTACAAAGAAGTTGTCTCCATTCTATTCGGTCCATGGCTGTCACTCGCCAGCCTCGCTGTCTGCGGAGGGTCCGCAGGTATTCTTCTACTTGATCGATCCACCTTGCTCGTTGCGCGCCTCTACTTCTTGTACCTGTCGGTTCGTTTTCGAGAACCATTTTCACAGGGCTGTCGTCCGACATTCTTACGACATGCCCAGCCCATCGTAGTCGACCGATTTTATCGATGTGTACGATGGAGGTTCTCCCAGCAACTGGTGCAATTCGTGGTTCATTCGCTTCTCCACGTTCCGTCTTCCATCTGCATTCCACCGTAGATGGTACGCAGCACCTTCCGTTCAAAAACTCCAAGGGCGCGTTGGTCCTCCACTAGCAATGTCCATGTTTCGTGGCCGGTCTAATTAATGTTTTGTAGATGGTCAACTTTGTGGTTCGGCAAACTTTGTTCGATCTTAGCGTCCTTCGGAGTCCAAAGTAGGCACGATTACCAGCCATAATGCGCCTTTTTATTTCTCTGCTGGTGTCGTTATCGGCGGTCACCAATGAGCCCAGATACACGAATTTGTCTACTATCTCGATTTCATCACCATCGATCTGAACTCGTGCTAGGAGGCTAACATTGTCTTCTCGTGAGCCTCTTCCCTTCATGTATTTTGTTTTCAACGCATTAATCACAGGCCCAATCCCACCAGCTTCAGCCTTAAGTCTGATGTACGTTTCCGCCTTCGTCTCAAAGTTACATGCTACGATATCAACGTCGTCGGCGAAGCCAAATAGTTGGACAGACTTCCTGAAAATCGTGCCACTCGTGTCTATCCCAGCTCTTCGAATCACACCCTCCAGTGCAATGTTAAACAACAAACACGACAATCTATCACCTTGCCGTAACCCTCCCCGAGATTCGAAGGGACTCGAGAGCGTCCCTGATACCCGGACGACACACATCACTCGATCCATCGTTGCTTTGATCAAACGCGTCAGTTTTTCCGGAAATCCATATTCGTGCATGATTTGCCATAGCTGGTCTCGATCGATTCTATCATACGCTGATTTGCAATCGATGAAAGATGATGTGTGGGCATGTGTACTCGCGACATGTCTGCAGCACTTGCTGAATCGCGAAAATCTGGTCCGTAGTAGCGCGGGCACTCATTAATCCCGCTTGGTATTGCCCCACGAGCTCCTTTGCAATTGGTGACAGGCGGCGGCATAATATTTGGGAGAGTAACTTGTAGGCAACGCTCAGTAGCGTGATCGCACGATAATTGCAGCAATCCAGCTTGTCCCCCTTTTTATAGATGGGACACACTATTCCCTCCATCCAATCCACCGGTAAACATTCGTCCTCCCAAATCTTGGTAATTACCCAGTGCAGCGCTCTGGCCAGTGCTTCACCACCGTATTTTAATAGCTCGCTTGGGAGTTGGTCAACACCAGCGGCTTTGTTGTTTTTCAACCGACCAATTTCCTCCTCAACTTCCTGAAGGGTTGAAGTCGGGGTCCTGTCATCTTCTGCGCGTGTTCCTAGATTTATTACCGAGCTACTTTCGTTCGCTGTAACATTACCGTTCAGATGCTCGTCGAAGTACTGCTTCCACCTTTCAAGCACCTCACACTCTCCTGTGAGAAGGTTGCCATCCAGGTCTCTGCACGTATCCGCTTGTGGTAGCCTTTGCGCGAGCTGTTTAACTTCTCATAGAATTTGCGTGAGTCGTTAGCACGGTACAGTGCATCCATTTCTTCGCGGTCTCGATCTTTCCTCTGGCGCTTTTTCCTTCGAAGAATAGAATTTTGTCTGTTCCGTGCCTGTCTATACCGTTCCATATTCGCTCTCGTACGGTGTTGCAGCATTCTCGCCCATGCTGCATTCTTCTCCTCTACTAACTGCTTGCATTCGCCATCAAACCAGTCATTTTTCCGATTCGGTGCAGAAGAACCTAGTGTCACTAATGCAGTACTACCAATGGCGATTCGAATATTTCTCCAGCCATCGTCAAGAGTAGCAGCGCCAAGCTGCTCTTCCGTTGGTAGGGCTGCTTCTAGGTGTTGCGCGTATTCCTGAGCAACTCCGGTTTCCCGTAGTAGCTTAATATTAGGTCGTGGCGTCCGAATTCGACGCGTGTTGTACACCGTCGAGACTTTTGAGCGCATACATACTGCAACTAGGTAGTGGTCCGAGTCTATATTCGCACTGCGGTAGGTGCGAACGTTGATGATATCGAAGAAGAATTTCCCGTCGATTAGAACATGGTCAATTTGATTCTCTGTTCGTTGGTCAGGTGATCTCCAAGTGGCTTTGTAGATGTCTTTACGGGGGAAGAAGGTACTTCGAACTACTAAACCACGGGAGGCCGCAAAGTTCACGCATCGTTGGCCATTATCGTTCGATACGGTATGCAGGCTGGCCTCCCGTCCTACCTGAGCTTGCATGTCACCAATGACGATTTTTACGTCCCGCAGCGGGCAGCCATCATACACTTGCTCTAGCTGCGCGTAGAACGCTTCATTTTCGTCATCGGGTCTCCCGTCGTGTGGACAGCGTACGTTGATGATGCTGTAGTTGAAGAATCGACCCTTGATCCTCAGCTTGCACATTCTAGCGTTGATCGGAAACCATCCAATCACGCGTTGACGCATTTTTCCCAGCACTACAAAGCCGGTTCACAGCTCGTTTGTGGTACCACAGCTCTGGTAGAAAGTAGCCGCTCGATGCCCGCTTTTCCATACCTTCTGTCCTGTCCAGCAAACCTCCTGCAGTGCTACGACTTCGAAGTTACGTGGTTGAAGTTCGTCATAAATTATCCTATCGCAGCCAGGGAAGCAGAGCGATTTGCAGTTCCATGTTCCGAGTTTCCAATCGTAGTCCATAATTCGTCGCCTAGGTCTTTGCCGATTGTTCTGGTCCGTTTTAACTTCTGTATTATTTGTAACATTGATATTTTTAGGGCGGCTTGTTGGGCCTTCCCCAACCCCCTGTCTTGCCGGGGACCATCGTGCACAGCACTGTTTAGAGTCCCACGCTGGCACTAGGACTATGGTCAGCTGCTCCTAACATGGAGAACAGACGCTGTTTTGAGCCGCCCCTAACATGGAGAACAGACGCTCAGATAGACTGCACCCTTTGAGGAGGGCAGCCCCCCCCTTCCCTGTCAGCATATGACCAAGGTCCCACCGGGGTTGGTTATCCGATCTTTCCTATGGTTACTCATACCCCAGTCGGCACCACAGGGAGGTAGGGATAGGAGTGACTGGACAAGAGGCTAAGGATCGCAGTAGGATCTATTTTATACCTGCAGGTACGCGAAGTACCAATGGTACGCATTGTCCAGTCATTTACCAACCTCATAACTATAGAACCAGACGTAAAATTAATTTTCTTAAAAAAGAATACATCGATTTTGATTTCAGCATTTTAGAAATGTGTAGGACCTCCTCTGTCCTGAATCAGTCTATTTATTTATTTATTATTGATTCGTCAACAGATAAAAGTGCTTTTCCCAATGACAATAAGCTAAACTTACATTACATACAACAATTAACACATACATCTTCGGAAACAACGCTTATTAACCTCACAGGATACTTTTAAATTAAACACGTTGTAATAGCTGTTGAAGACACGAGCCATGCTTAGCACAGGTTCGTGTTTGCTGTAGTTGGTCCTTGAGTGCCGGTTAATGAATAATGATTGTAAACGTAGGTTTCGTCGTCTAGTGTTGATGTTCAAGAGACTAAGTAAAGTGGAACAGTCGATGTTTCCCTGAAGAAGGTCACCAACGAAACACGCTTTGGCCACCATACGCCTCCCTTCCAATAATTCCAGCTTAATGAGCTTACACCGGCTTTCGTAGCTTGGCAATCTGCGAGGGTCTAGCCAACGAAGATGTCGTAAAGCAAAGCGTATAAACTTCCGCTGAACGGTTTCGATCCTCTGGACTGCATTTTGGTAGAAAGGGGACCAAACGACAGCGCAGTACTCCAAAAAAGGACGAACCAAAGAGCAGTACAGTGTCTTCAGACAATAAACATCTTTGAAGTTTTTTGCGAAGCGGAAGATGAATCCTAGCTGCGATGAGGCTTTAGAAACTATATAGGCAATGTGGTTCTCGAATGACAGTTTGGTGTCTAGCATTACTTCCAGATCCTTTACTGTTGTTTCACGATTTAAGCGCGTTCCTCGAAGGATGTAGTCGTGGAGATACATCACACGTTTTCGGCCAAAAGAGATAGTCGAGCATTTGGATACATTTAAGGACATTCTGTTGATCCGGCACCAGTCGTCGAACACTTGTAGTTCCTGCTGAAGAAATTGGGCGTCTTCTGGACATTTTATGACGTAGTACAGTTTTAGGTCGTCCGCGTAGGATAATTTCAGGCATCTGAGGACCAAGTTCACGTCGTTCATGTATAAAAGGAAAAGGAATGGACCAAGGTGGCTGCCTTGTGGAACGCCGGATGTCACTGAAAAGCTGGACGAGGCATAATCTGAAATCTTCACAGACATAGATCTCCCAGTCAGGTATGAGCGGAGCCAGTTCAACAATTGATCGTGAACCCCCATTTTGTCGTATTTGGAAATTGCAATCTGATGGTTCATTTTATCAAAGGCCGCAGAGAGATCTGTGTATATGGCGTCTACTTGATGACCGCGTTCCATTTCACGGATGATGAACGATGTAAATACGGTAAGGTTGGTCGCCGTTGAGCGCTTGGGCATAAAACCGTGTTGGTCAGAAGAAATAGTGTGTGAATAGTCATGGACCAGCCTTTGGAGAACAATCAGTTCGAATAGCTTAGATACAGCACTTAGTGCAGCAATTCCACGATAGTTGGCGACGGATCGTTTGCATCCCTTTTTGTGTATTGGAAAAACAAACGACTCTTTCCAGCATTCGGGAAACACACCGGAAGTTAATGACAAATTGAAAACCGTAGCCAAGGGTGCAGCGAGTGTGTTAAGGCAACGTTTCAGAACAATTGAAGGAATACCGTCAGGACCGCAACCAGTTGAATTTTACATCTGCTTCCCGGCTGAAACTATCATATCACTATGGATAGTGAAAGCACAGCCAAATACAGAAAAGAGGGGAACATTGCTAGTCGCAGCTTCGAGGCCCTCGGCATCCAGAGTTTCCTCACAGAAGACACTACTGAACTGATTATGGAACAAGTTGGCGATATCCGCGACAGAGTCAGCTTCATTTATGCCGTCAGTCATATTGGAGGGTAAACCGGTTTCCTTCCGTTGTTCATTCACGAACCGCCAAAAGCTTTTCGGTTTTGTTTTGAGACGACTCTGCAATTGAGACTGATGCGAGTTGTATAAGCGGTTATTGAGGTGTTTGTAATTGTCGTTGGCGCGTGCATAGATTGTCCTCGTTGAATCGGTGCGATATATGCTGTGTTTCCTAAGAGCAGCCCTTTTAACACGTTTCAAATGTTTGAGATCGGAATTAGACCAAGCAGGTTTGGGAGGCTTACGGTTGAGTTTCTTAGGCACGAATTCGTTGATCAATTACAGCAGCGTACAGCAAAATACTACACATAGTCGAAGCAGCAAAATTCGCATCCCCGTTTGCAAGTGTCGTGTTCCAATTCACGCCGGCGAAAAAAATGTTCATTTGCTCAAAATCAGCATGGATGAAGTCATAATAAACTTTTTCGATGTCGTCATGGAAGCTGTACTTAGGTTTAAATTCCAGTGTCAGAAGCAGAGGGGAATGATTTCTGCAGCTTTTCACAAGCGGTGTCGGAGCTTGAAGAACGGAACATCTTTGGCCATATTCTTCGCTGATGAAACAAAGATACAGCAAACGGTAATTTGCGTTAGGAATGCCATTAATTTGCCGAAGTCTGGCGGTAGAGTAAGCGTCAAGCAAGGAAAGAGAAGCCGGTCTGAATGACGAACAGGAATTGTCTGGATAGTGGAAGCCGTTAGTATCGATGTTCCATGAAATCGTGCTGAGGTTAAAATCTCCCACGATGACGATATTGTCGCTGGGTCCCATTTGAGATACGATCCAATCCAAAGAAAGAGCGTGCTTTTCGATAAGACTTCTGTCGCTAACACGATCGGGGGGAATATAGACCACGCAAATAAACAGAGTCCCGGTTTAAGTGGATATCGCCACCCAAAGATGTTCAACCGTTAAGTCTTCTGGAGGCTTCAGAAGTCGAGATTTGAATTTTGAGCGCACGGCAAGAAGAACACCACCACCAGATTTCTTGTTGCTATTGAGCGACGATCGGTCTAGCCGGTAGACATTATACGTGTCGTCGAACAGTTGCTTCGATGATGTGTTTATATTAAGCCAGGTTTCCATGAAGGCGAAAACATCGTAGCACGCGTCACTGCATGCCAGCTGGTACTCGGCGAGCGAACTGTTGATACCACCTACGTTCTGGTAGTACAGAAGGGCTGTCAATGAGGGGGCAGAGGATTCGGCAGGCAGCGATCTGAAAGGTGAGGCAGCATCAGCCCGAGCAACGTCATTAGGTAAAGGATACTTGCCATAGATGGCAGCTTGGAGAGCCCTGTCCCCATCACTAGACCCAGGGCCGGGACGACTTTGATGGCTGGAACTAGCATTTGGAACATCGTTGAGACTAGCATTGGGCACAGCTGAGCTAGGAGGGTCCAGGGCTTCCATACTGCTTTGTGACGTGCGTCCCAAACCGGTTGAAGTTACGGTCGATGAATGTTGATGACGAGCTTGGGTGAAATAACAGGTGTGTAGCGGGTTGGTGGACGTTGATAACAGCGGTCTAGTAGAAGCATCGGCAGGAGAAAGAACGCTGGAATCGGAAGATTCATCAGGAAGAGTACGTTCTACAAATTGCGGGTACTTGCCTGAATTCGCAGTTTGGAGAACCTCTTCGTCAGAAACAACATCAGGACCGCGACGACTACGATGAACGACGACAGCAAAAGGCGGGACTGTGTCGAACTGAGAAGAGGTCTCCATGGTACTGATTACTGCGCGTCGCGGTTTAGTTATTCCTCCTCCATGGTGCCATCTCCCGCCGCCGACTGAACAGTTTGGGACGTACGGTTCCCCCGTGATGCAAGAGTCGGAGTTTGAGAAGGTTTCCAAAAAATTGCGGCTGATCTGCTATCCTTGAATTCCCGGAAGTAGATACCTTTCGGCCACGTTGATGATGAGAGAGCTTTTTCCTTCAGATCTGCACTCAGTCCAATTTTGAAGGAGATGAAAGACATAGAGCTGACGTCCTTTCCGTTGGCTACTAATCGTAAAACCTCAACGTCGTTGGTGCCAAGGCGTTTCGTTGCTAAGCCTCGTACCTGCTCGACGGTTACATTGCGGGAAATTCGTGACAGGTATAGCCAAAACTTTTGGCTCGAAGCTTGATTTACGGATGCCAAATTGCCGAGTGATGGGGATACTGATTCGGCTGAGCCACACATGAGAGGTTCTTGTGGAGGCTTTTTTGATTCTGGTCTGCCGAAAAGTCGACGACGAACGGAAACATTAGCATTTTCGGTGCACTTTGAAGACCTCGGCGTTAATGAGTTGGAGTTGATTAGCGCAGTAAAGTTGTTCCGTATTTCGGTTTTCAGCTCGTTCATGATTTCCAACTTAAGGTTTTCGACGATTTCGTTATGCTTGCTGAGAACAACTTCTTGGCCAGATTCGTAGGCGGATCGAATTGAGTTGCGAACACGCATATCTCTCATCAGAGTAGAGCACAATTTGCAGAGCCAAAATAACTGATGATATTTGCTGATTTCATCCAAAACAGATGTAGAAATCCCGCCGCATCGAGGATGGTATTCGGCATTACAAAATCTTTGGCAGGTGAGTTTCATTTCAGAAATCTCGCTTTCACAGGATTTGCACGTGCTATTCATTTTGTAGCTAGTAGTACGATCAATGAATTATCGCAAAGCGTTCTCGTGGTGAAAAAAAACGAAGAGGTGAGATATGTCAGTGACATATCTGCAAAGTCGACGTAGGACTGCTTGTGGATGTGGAGGAATTGTAATAGAATTAATAAATATCTACTATATTTTGTTCAGTCTAAAGACTCATCAAACGATCTGTTATTAGATTTAGTTTTTCACGAAAATTAATATAGTCAACTCTTTATTACTCTTGAAGTGGCCCTAAAAAGGGCCGTTTGGTATTCAGTTATTCGCTGTTCCTGGAGTGATCCGGTAATTGTCGAGTACCAGATGATGATTTGGTAGACAGTCGAATGGGTGGTCGTTGTTGTTGGTTCTGTTCCATGGAAGAAACGCATATAATATTAGTCTTTAGGTGTTTTAGGAGCGTTAATACTGTGTATGAAAATCTTGAATTCAACTCTTTAGAACTCCTTAAGTGGCCCTGAAAAGGGCCGTTTGGTATTTTGTCGTTTGTTGTTTATGGTCCAAGTAGTACAGACAATGGTCCAATGCTAGGTGATGGTTGGTTGTCGAATGGGTAGCTGTTGTCATTCCAGTTCATGTTCCACAATATCGGCTACCTGTTGATTTAATGGTTCGGGTGCTTCGAATGCGAGTACAGACAACATAGGTTTATGATACGAAAAATATGAACAATAACGTCTGCACTCTACGCCGATATTTTTAACAAACGTTAAATCTATACAAGAACCACCAAGTGTGGTTGCTTCATTCCGAAGGTTTGCTAAAGTAAATTTTAAATGTTTTTGCATAAAATCTAGAAAATCTATTATGTAGAAGGAGATGTTCACTCATCACCATTAGGCACCAAGAGTGAACATGTTGAAAGTTCCGTCAGAGTACGACAGGTAGGAAATCTAACTTTAGTGATCGTCAGTCGGTGCGAATCAAAACAAACCCAAAAAAGGAGAGAGTTCCTCTCCCATATGCGCATCAATAAACAGAGTGCACACAATAGATCGCTAGAATAACTATACAAGCCACAGTGGAACATGAGCGTCTTTCCATGCGTCAATATTTGCCTGTTGAAGTGGCGGACTTGTTCCGTTGGTACAACCTACCCCGCAATGGGATGTTAGGCAAAGATTGACGTCCATGGTTCGAGTACCATTGGATACATGCCCTTTCGCTCATTTTTCAATAAAACACCTATTAGATTTCCTACCTGCCGCACTCTGACGGAACTTTCACTTTCTCTTCACATCTTTCATTCTAGCCAAAAACATTAATGTTCACTCTTGGTGCCTCATGGTGATGAGCGAACATCTCCTTCTACATCATAATCGTTACTCCTCGCACGGAGAATAAATAACATCACAATTAATGTATAGAAAATCTATGTTTTCATTTTTGGAAACGTCAATGTTAAAGTCTCCGGTCAACACAACTGGCGTATCTTGCGCAGCATACCTGAACAACATGCGAATCAAGAACAATTTTTAAATTCTTGGTAGTTGTTCCTGGTGAAATGTACACCACAACCAGCAGAACTTCAGTGTCCATTACTGATATATTAGCTGCACAAATGTCCCCGACGTTATCGACAACGCTGAACATCTCGTCATGATGTTCACTGAGCTGTTGGGTCTTGTTGGTAGCAGCCATAGTCCTGCTGATATATTGCTACACCACCTGCTCTCAAGTTGCAGCGTTTGAACTGAACGATGCAGTGGTAGCCTTCAATATCGACTAAGGAATCATTGTCTAGCCAAGTGCGAGTGAAAACAATTTATATGTATATATGATAATTAATATGTATATAATTTTATTAAATATTCTAATAATAATAAGAATTATTGTTATTATTTTAATAATATTGAAAATTATTATTAGAAGAGTTTAAATCAGTAAAGATATTATCTTTCAAATGTCTTTACACATAGCTAGAATATCATGAGAATTTAATTTATTTCTTCTATATTCTGTTTCTTCTCTACAATCAATTAAACAAACTCTTTAGTTGGGAAAATTGTGTTGAAAAGGACCCTTTTTATTAACTGTTGGGGAGAGCTGTTAGCTCATAAGATATTAAGAAAACAAACTCTTTAATTTGGCAAATTGTTTTGTTCGCCCTGAAAAGGGCGGGTTTCATCAATTGTCGGGGGAACGCGATCGAAATTTGTATGTATGGCCTGAATATTTGACAGGAATCCACTGTATGTACTGCCATCGTCAGCTGCTTTTTAAGTCACGACCACTTGGTTTAGGGGGATGGATTTGAGTCGAGACTTCATTCGTGTCATGCTTCGCCTCATGTCCAATCATTATTCTTTGAACGCTCATTTATACCGGGTTGGGCTGAGCGACAGCAATCTCTGTGAATGTGGACAATGCTATAAGGACGCAGATCACGTTATTTCGGTCTTGTGCTGAACATCGTGGAGTCAGATCGGGGCTCTATGATTCCCTTCGGGCTCGAGGTAGACAACCCAATGCACAGTGGTCCAGTAAGCTACTTTTTAGGCGGACATGAGAGTTTTCAATGAGAATTTAGTGCTATTAGAGCTTTTGGTTGCTTCTGAGAACTTGTTGCAAACTAATTTTACTACAATTTGTATGAAATTATTTTTTTCTTGCATTAAACTGCAAGAGTGACGTATACTTTAACTTTTTATGAGCCAATATCGTAGAGATGATATGTTCAGCAAAGTTGTAGAGATTGTTATTATAAAAAACTTTGTAGAACATATTTTTTGTCTAGCTTCAAAGCCTACTGCGATAATTCCAAATTTTAGTAAATAATCGTTTTTCGACTAAAAGTCATTCATTTTTAACTTTTACCAGCTTGCTATGTTGTACAAAGTTGTTTGTTTAGACATTTGCTACAATTTTGCTGAATACACCATAGTTGTATTTCTTCTTGTTTTCATTTTATAGTAAACTTTCAGTTGAATTTACGCCATACTGTAGGCCTTATAACATGAAATGGAGCACCTGAAAAAAATATGGCATACCATGACTTGATTCAACACACTTCCTTGAATGCCGTATTGGCTCATATTGGCTCATAAAAAAGTTAGAGTATACGCCACTTTTGCGTTTAATGGAAGAAAAAAATTATTTCATACAAATTGTAGTAAAATTAGTTTGCAACAAGTTCTCAGAAGTAACCAAAGCTCTAATAGCACAAATTCTCATTGAAAACCTCATGTCCGCCTAAAGTTGCTTACTGGACCACTGTGCAATGTGCCAATTCCAGATAAGTATGTGATTTGGAGTACATGAAACTCATTTATGTGTTTTTGACTAACATTAGCTTTAGATTGTAGTTAGTCTAACCTGTATGTTTAGTTTAAGTTTTTTTCTTTTTCAAAAAATGTTCAAGTCATAAGAAAACCATAAGTTGTATAGTTATGTGTTTCAATAATTTAGAATTTAAATTAAATGTATTATGTGAACCAAACTTTAAATTTCCACCCTCTTTCCCATCCGTAATTTGTAATTCCTAATAACCTCGAGACGGCCGCGAGTAATCGGTTTTATCCCCCTAACTTTAGTTGTAAGATAAATGATGTATAAAAAACATGAAAATTTGGCTCTGTAAAGTTGATTCGATTGAGCCTGTACAAAAAATGATTATTTAAAAAAAGTCACTGCTGGGTACCGACCACCAGCTGCTGCTGCCAATGCTGGGTACCGAGCGATGCTGCTGGGTGCTGCCCAGCTTTACCTCCCAACGGGAGATCCGCGCAGCTCAATGCTGCCGAGCGAATGAGGCATTTGTTCGGAAATGTGCCTTTTATCATGGCATCGGACCATTGCATGAACAAAGGGGATATCAACTAAAGCAATGTGAATCAAATTCATTAAAAGGGAGGGAATCAGATGTTTCGCCAAACACTAGCGTGAAACAGAATCTACCTCTCGAGAACAAAGAATATGAAGAAGAAGACGATGGGAGACGTCTCTTGCTTAGATTTGAAAACTGTGCTAGGAAATTTGGTTAATTTACTCTGCGAATCGAAATTATAAGACATCACCTTACATTTACGTTATTTTTTATAAGTTAATGTTAAAAATCAATTAACTTGATTACTAAAACTGATACGTAGAATTATTTCCAATCGATTGGTGCAAACGATATGAAAATCGTTTATGCAATGACTTAGTTATTATCGCTCAAAATATCCAAAACGACCCGTAACGCGGTCGATTTCAGAAATTTTAGAACGGCGCCCCAGTATAGAAATGAAAGACGTAGTCCTACGTCAAAAAAGTTGAATTGCCTTTGTTATGCAATCAAAAAGCGTAGCGTGGTGAAAAAAGATGAATTGCCTTTGGGTATGCAATCATAAAGAGCCTTGCATGCGTGAGCTTGCAAGCAATTCCTGCCAGAAAAATCTTTCAGATGGCGCAGCGGTCGAAAAAATAATGCGTGGTGGTGGGTAAGAAGACAAAGATTCCACGGTTTCACTTGCAATACCACAACAATGCACTCACATGAACAAAACAGCAAATCACGACGATAATGTTCGAATTTTCACTATCGCGCGCGAGTATAGGTCGAAAGACGTTCGAAACGGTATTCTGATGTTATTTTCACGAGCGATTACACAGATAAAACAATAAATAATAACAGTCAATAAAAACAGCGAATCAAAATAAAACGACATATTCGGCATACTTTCGACCAGGCGGCAACATGTAGATACTTGTAACTCGTTCCACGCTGATGAGATCGCTCCTTTGAGCTCTTGAACATTCCCGTACAGCCACAAATTTTCGATGGGATTCTGATCTGGAGCACAGGCTGACCACTCCATTACTTGGATTTAATGTACACATAACCACGCCATGGCCGCTCGGCTTTTATGAACTGATGCGTTATCTTGTTGGAATACCCAATCATAAGGATGGTTTTGCTGCAAGAATGGTAGCAAATGGTTTTGGCGCATCTCGATGTACTCCTGGCTGTTCATTCTTGTAGACGGAAAAGCAATCTGCACGAATCCGTTTTGAAAAACCTTTCAAACCATCCATTTGTCTCCTCCAAAGTAGTAAGATGAAAAGTAACGTGGCTCTTTGCGTGAATCTGGTCCATCGAGATTAAATTTCTTCTCATCAGAAAATACAACCAGAAACATTACACTACTTTAAAAAATTTCAATTATAAATTAACATGATTACATACTTTACTCCAATCTTTACTCATGTTGGCATGGGCGAATTCAAGGCGGTTTGCTCTATGACGAGGCAAAAGTCGTGGTGCTTGCTTCAGTTTTTGTCACCGAACGTTCGGAGAGTCTTTTAAAGTTGCGTAGACTGTCGGTTGACTGTTGAATGCGAAATGCAAGCATAAGGTCAGCCTTTATCTGGTTCAGACTTTTGAGTGAGTTGCTTGCAGCGTTTTGAGAACTTTTTCTTGGGTCTGTAACGTTCTATTCTGTTCCCCAAGTAAACGGCTTAAGCGCCACCTTCCAGGGAAGGACTGTTACTCTTATCGAATCGCCCGGAATAAGACTGCCTTCTCAGGTCAGGTTATGCAGTTTTTCAGAACCGAAAGTCCCAATTCAACCCCAAACGTCGTACGGCAATTAAACAGAATTCAACTAATATTATTCAATTGAAACAAAAAATCATAGAAAGAAAACTAAATAATTCATCAGAGGGAAATTGTTTAGCTACTAATAAACTTAAACCAATCTAAATTAATTTCCAAATTTTATTGCGTCACGCGAAAAACTAGTGGAGAACTAACGACTAAACTAGAAGTAATTGATTCATTTATCGCAAAGTTCGTTCGCGTAATTAAATCCAATTTAACCAAATTTATCGTGCTGTATTTCGATTTTAAACGTAAGAATTCAAATTTAAGTTCAAACAAACCTAATTCAAACATAGGCGCTATTGTGACGTCACGCTACTTTTAGTTTTGAGTTCACTATTTGCTTCTACTGGTGAGTGTTCGAGCTTTTCACTGATCAGATCTGACCTTAATGTGGCGGTGGTCCCACGTCGGGCGTCCCTCGAAGACAGATGGGTTGCTGGGTTTGTCGTCACCAACGTTTGGTCGATTTCGGGTTCAATAACCGATCTGGTACCGTACCCTCGTGTCTTGCGCGCCAGGGAACCGTCGGGGCTTATGTTCGCTAGAGACGTGGAGTGAGTAGCGCAAATTACTTATGCGAAGACACTAGTCGAACGAATTGGTGGGTAGGTAACGCTTTCGAGCAGTCGGTGGATGTCCGCGCTCAGCTTCGGACTAGGTGGGTCTTGACTAACCTCACGATGACGGACGAATTCTCCAGTCCAGACAAACCAAAACCAATCGATACAAACCACCCACGTCCTGTTCAACGCGGTTTTCAATTTTATTTCATTGCTCACCAAATCTTTATAATTCGGTTTACATGAATTTATTCAATTACACAATCGATTTCTTTTTAATTTCTCACACTCGACAGATTTGGCTGCTAATGTGAAAAAATACAAAAATCAATGGGAAATCATCAAAAACCACTTAAGAACGCGCAAAGACTTACTTCGAATTTAGTTTCACAAATTTCCGCAGTTAGAAATTACTTTAATAATTTTATTAACTTTCGACACAATCAACTGTTTTCTACCAAGCTCTCCACAGAATTAAATAGATGGACGCACGATAGATTGATAAGAGCCTGATTTTTGCTGCGCAGATTCCTGCTATTGGTAGATTAGAGAGATCATTTATTTCTTTTCAAGTCATTCTTATCACTACGCTATTTAGGCCGAATCTGTTTAATTCTCTACGACGCAATAGTTTTGAATTCTGAAATGTTTCAGACTGCTTCCCTTCTCCCTACTAGGTGGCGTATTTGTGGATTTTGTCTCCACTACAACATAAAAAACTGACAGTCTATTGCAAACAACTGACTTTTTGCTGCCAATATAATGAACTACGTAGAAATGAATTCACAGAGCGTTGACGATAAGGTGAGTTCACAATGCGGTTGCAGGTCCACCGTTCTTATTTTTTATTCTGTGTCCTTGTAAACTTGTCCATATTCACAGAGTTTGCTGTTGCTTAGCCCAACACGGTATGAATGAGCGTTCAAATAAAAAAGGTTAAATATGAGGCTAGACATCATCAAATGAAACCTCGACCCACATCCATCCCCTCAAACAAAGATTTTTTCGAAACTTTTCGGATGACAGCATGTTGCAATTGCCCCAAATCCTCTTTACTCTATTTATGCTGGCAGCTAACGAGTGACTGTTGACAAAAACATTTTTAGTAAAAATAGGGAAAATAATCATTGAAGGCGATTTGGCGATCATAAGCATCGCCTTCCATAGCGCTCACCATTGCAAGCGAGTCCGCGCAGGCATTGCCCCCAATCGAACAATGAGAAGGGACCCATATAATATAACGCGAAGATAAAGTAGCTAGAAGCTCCTGTATTTTCATGAGAACATACGAGGATTGCTTTACCGGCCTCAAGGAGCGTTCTCTATTGTGTTTCCGTTGATATTGAGGCACGAAAGTTCATTATGGATTGCAGCGCTGGGATCGATGCGGAACCAAGCGAGCTAAACAGAACGTGCCTTGTTATTGCAATTCTAGTCTAGAGTGAGTTCATAATCAGGGACTGTATGCGTGCTAGCTGAAATGACCTCTTTCGGCTTGAAGCTAGAAGAAGAAAGTGAGTGCAATAAGAGAAAGGAATCCAGTGTAGTAACAAAAGAGGTAAGATCGAAGTTACAGCAGGAGTGAACACTGTGGAAATCATGCCGTTTCTGGCACGGAAAAACAATGGAAAAGTAAACTTCTAGGAAGTACTTGTATGTGCGAATGTTGAGGATAGTTCGGAGAACGTGATCTTTAAGTGTCCAAAATTCGATGCAGTACGAAGGGAGACGCCCGTTCTGAGGCCGGAAAATCCCGGCTAAGAAATCTGTCGAGAAAAGAGTACATGGGTTTCCGCAAGCAGAGCCACTACACAAATACTCTTGAAACTGCTGTGGATGTGGAGAGACGATCAGCAGCATCTTAACTACAACTAACGCTGAGATAAAAAAAATGTTTGAGCACAATCTCCTCCTGACTATCTAACAGCGGGGGAGCCGGAACACTTGCAGCAAATGTATTTGTTTTCTTTTTTTTATGACACGCCCATAATTCATAATTATCGGTAAACAGTGATGATGAGGATCTTCACAACTTTATTAATCGATACTCAAGAGCATTTTTACCTTCACAACATATGACAAAACAACCAACTGAGTATCCATCATACCATAAATCCCCTACGGAATTACTTCCATCATCTAGACAGTGATCGAGGGCAGGAGAAACGTTTTCATTGACACAGCGATCGTAAAGCCAAATTACCGTCCTCCCTAGCGTAACCGAATGATTCGACGTCTCAAAAGATATGAATAAAAGGTTGTGTATCATAAAAATCTCCTATAAATTATTGTTATTGGGTTTATGGATTAATAAAGCAATGAAGGAGGAGAGTTCCTCGTTGGATTTTCATGACAATTTTTCCCGGCGACATTTTAACGAAAAGTTTATACGGCTGCATTTAGACTTATATAGTCATTTATTGAACAAGGTATTAAAAAAGGTTTACGAGCGTATGATTAAATTCAAAATGGTAAGAACTCCAGAACTTTGAATAGAAGAATGCTAATCAAATTTCAACAACCAGCCCGAAGGGCAGTTCTGTCCGATTCAACAATTGTCTTAATTTTCTGCTCTGCTTTCTATATAGCGAAAACGTGCTTTGAAAACGAAAGGAGTTAATTATATTTTAATGTTCGTAAGACAACTTGGGCAGATGCTTCCCTTCGAGAATTCTGCAGCTTCCCTGCTATTTTTTTCCAATTATTTGACCATACAATTAAAGGCAATGATTCTAGAACTCAAGATGCAAGCCTCCAATTAAAAGAAGACTCAGAGCTGCATGACAGTGCTCTCCAGTGGGGATATCATAACCTCGCCATACAGTTAAATACATTCTTAAATTATGTGCACCTATAATTCATGCCATTTCCTCTGTGGCATCGCAAAACACACCTAAACAGGATGAAAAACCCGCTTTGAATTAATAAACATGCAATATATGCAAATCTAAACTTCCTCTTCCCAGTGTCCACGACGGAAAAGGAAACAGGCCGCGTGTGACAGCCGGGGCATAAATAATATCATGAAACAAAAATGTGCTTCAGAAAACGAATCCATTCCCTTCGGTTGTTGTTGGGTTATAAAATTCAGCAGAATATAGCGCTTTTTCCAGTGCCTGGTCCTCGATACTAAAGTCGAAGAATTTGTGAGTTTATTTCTGACTGTACCCAGGACATAACGTGAGTAGGTGGATATTCCAACGTGATGGACGGACGAACGACAGAGAAGCGGCCCGTACGACATCAGGTTCATGGCGAAATGGAGTGAAAGGCTCTCTTTCCCTGCTGCTGCTTCTGCTGTTGCTGGAGTCAGTTCAGCCAGGACAGCATGTCCCTACTTTAAATGTGCGGCTTCTTTTCGAGGGACGCCGAGTAAAGGTGAATTTATATGGCCGTCTTCTAACATTAATTCCTCTGGCTCTTTCTGTATTTTCAACCGCGTGTATGCTCTATGAAGGATATAAAAAAATCCCATAACCGACAGCAATTTTGCAGCTGAGACAGCACTAAAGGGTGCACTCCACTCATGGCGAAGGACGAATGGCTACGTCATCCATGAAAACTACTAGTGGAGAAAATCCTGAGTTTGTAGGATAATGCCGTATCATTGTACCTTAACATTGTAGCAAATGAGGAAGAACAAAATGTTTTTCAGTTTTTCAAGATGATTTGTTCGTTTATTTTTATCCGCATCGAATATCAATTTAAATAACTGATAATTTTGTATCATGATTGTTTCCAAACTTCTTGTATGTTTTCAAATTACATAACAGATAACTAGACAATAACTAGCATTTGGTAGACGATATGATATCAGGATGGTTTCACATTTTTTCCTTAGGATGGTTCATGTTTGATTAGGGTGATCCTTTAAAATATCGTGTTTTATTGTTTTTCTCTTTGTTCATCACTATTTTGTTCAGGATTGATGACAAAAATCCCTTACTGTTGTGTTATGCATTAAAGTCAGCTTTCTTTAATTTGATATCAAAAAAGGCATTATAGTAGGATATTGAATGACTCATGAATATTTTGGATGCTTTATTTATGTGGCCGAAGTTAACAACATGAACAGATGGAAAATTAATTCTATTACACACACAAAACTTGTCAGTGAAATTAAAATAATCTTCCGTGATGGAATCAGCCGTCTGGTATCTTCACCAGTACGTAGTAAATGCCACTATATCTGAGCTAGCGGCTCTTCATCAAACTACTCTGAATCCGGTGACGGAAGGTTTCAGTGGAACTGTTGAATTCAAACAGAGCGTAGAGTTCATTGATGCGCGACAACATGAATCGAACTGGATCATGTTGGCCAAAGTTTGCAGCACGGTTTCCGAGCTGCAGAAAACTTCTTGTTCTCAGAACTCGTTCCGGAGCGTAGACGAAGAGTTCGGCCAGAATTCTTGGAGAGTCGGTTTCAGCTAGTAGCACTTTTGCAGTGAAAACTGCTTGCATGACGCCTGTACGCCTCTGCTCCAATGTTTCAATTACCAAGAGTGAGCAACGATCCTGGAACGCTGGAAGGTTGAGAGGATCATTCCACGGCAGATGACGGAGAAAACAACGAACAAATTTTCTTAGGACTGCTTCAATCCTCGCAATCCAGATTCTTTGATACGGGCACCACACCAAGGCTCCAAATTCCAGAATAGAACGCACGAGAGGGCAGTACAATGCTCTCAGACAGGTGGGATCACGAGACTAGACCTGTGCGCCACCGCGCCTCGCCGCCGCCGCCGACGATTTTATAGCGCCGCCGCCACCGCTATTTTCGACCGCCGCGCCGCTGCATTTTTTTGCCCGCGCCGCCGGGCAATTTGAGTCACGCCGATAAAAATTGTCACCGCATATGCTTTACGTTTAGTTAGGTTAAGTTCATTAGCCCTTCAGAAACCTGCTTTTATTACTGATGACAAATTATAACATCTCGATGAGATGTGCCATCCAAAGCGGTTGCGTGTGAAACACTGATCAGCTTTGTCGTTTCGTTCTAGAAACTTCAGTGTACATTTTCGTGTTTCGTCTTTTGGTAATTTCGCGAGTGAACTTGACTTTAAAAATAATGAAATGTCCACCTTAAATGTCGAGAAAATTTCCATCGCAAGTGTTCATATTGATACCACAAATAATCGTAATCGAACCAGCGATGTGTGGAAAAAAATTGGTGCACTAAAACATGTCAAAAATGGTTTTACACAACATCTGCTTCCTGACAAAGTGTTTTGTAATGTATGTCTAATCGAAGCAAAACAAAAACTCAAAACCCCCTCGGGAACCTTGTCCAAACATTTTGTTCTGATGTAATTTCAAAAGGCTGAGAATGACGGAACATCGACACGGAAAATAAAAAATCCAGCCACATTTAAAATGCACTGGAATTTAAATCCAGCGAAAACATATTCTGAAGTATGAGGCTACCAATAATTAAGAAATAAACTAAACATTGTACTGAATACTGGTGAATAAAACACTAACAAACTATCTATCTATGCTTAGGCGATATATTAAATATGGTTGGGCAAAGGTAACCTTCAAACTTTCATATTTTCTTCATAATTAACGAATCGATAAATTTGTTTAATGTTATTTCATAATTTTGTCAAAAATAAAAGAAAATGTAATGTGCCGTTCAGTCTACGTGCTATATCACTTGATAAAGACTAGCTTCATATCAATGTTCGTACATCTACTTTTCACTGGAAATAATGCATCTGACGGCTCATATCACGATTCGCTATACCAAATGATATAACTCGTAGTCTGCACGCTCGTAGTCTTAAATAAATAATTTATTTCCACAACATGATAGCATTTTGTTAGGCGTGAGAAAGTTCAAAAACCATCTTTAACGATCAGTGTAAATTAACAGTGATTGGACATACCAGATTTTTGCATTGAATAGTCAAGACTGTGTTAATAAGAAGTGTTTTATAAATTTATTATATCGATAAAGATTTTTCATTAAGGCCTAATTGACAAACGTAAACAATGATTTCTTCCGTAAAATTCTCATCGCACAAAGGCTACCCATGTAAGCATTGACTATGAACATGACAAATCCCGAATCAATATATATTAGCTAACCACTGAAGTAACCGGTAAATCAGTGCACAGTGGATTCTGTTTTGTACGTGATTGTAGTAATGTTGTAAAAATATTGATAGTTCGGTATAATTCACTGCTCTAAATTCTTCAAAATTTGGTTAATCTTTGGATCTTTAAGCTCCTAAATGTATGATTTTTATAACGATTTGATTTTTTTTATTGTTAACTTATTTATAAGAAACTAAAAGTATCAAAACTTTAAGCAACTAGAAATTTTTTATATTATTTTTTTTTAGATATTTATTTATTTTTATCCTCAGATTTAAATAAAGGGGAACTGCCGGCTTTGGCAGGTTTTCTTCAATTATTATCAGATTTTTTTTTAAATTTGGCCAAACAATACACAGAGTTTAAATAGAAGAATATTGTGGCCGAGTTTAAAATTCTCAGAATTTTTAGATATTTAGAGTTTTAGATTTTTAAATTTTTAGATTTCTTAGATTTTTAGATTTTTAGATTTTTAGATTTTTAGATTTTTCAATTTCTAGTAGATTTTAAGATATTTAGATTTTTGTATTTTTAGGTTTTTAAAATTTCAAGATTTTTAGGTTTTTAGATTTTACGATATTTAGATTTTTAGATTTTTAGATTTCTAGTAGATTTTTAGATGAATAAAATTTTAGATTTTTCAATTTTTAGATTTTTGGATTTTAAGACTTCTAGTAGATTTTCAAATAGTTCGATTTTAAGCTTTTTAGATTTTTAGATTTTCAGATTCTTAGATTTTCAGATTTTTGGATTTAAGATTTTTAAATTTTTAAATTTTCAAGCATTCCTAGATTCTTAGATTTTTAAATTTTTAGATTTCCAATAAATTTTTATATTTAGATTTTAGGATTTTTAGATTAATAGATTTTTAGATTTTTTGATATTTAGATTTTAAGATTTTTAGATATTTAGATATTTAAATCTTTAGAGTTTTTGATTTTCAGATTTTTAGATTTTTAGCTTTTTGGATTTTTAGATTTTTAGATTTTTAGATTTTTAGATTTTTAGATTTTTAGATTTTTAGATTTTTAGATTTTTAGATTTTTAGATTTTTAGATTTTTAGATTTTTAGATTTTTAGATTTTTAGAATTTTAGATTTTTAGAATTTTAGATTTTTATATAATAAAAACTAAACTCTTAGCTTCAGGACAAAGAATCCCTACTGAGCCCTTGCGCCATGGCATGTCGGCCAGTTCAGCGCAAGGGTGTCCCACTTAGGACCTTTGCATAAACCACGTAGACTCATTTTTGACAATCTCAGACCCCCCACGTAGACTTTTCTCCATAATTTTTTTTTTTGAATTTTTGTGTGGAGCGTAGACTTTTGTCAAACCCTCCCAGAAAAGTTACATATCAATATGAAGAAAAATTAAAGACAGTTAAATTATAACGATAGGCCGAATTTTAGATCCATAGACCCACATTTGAACACTTTCCCATGTTTGCATAATAATGACAATTTTATTCTATTTGGTAATTACTTATGTATACACTTCTGAATTTATAGTATATTTACGGTTCTTAAACTGGTTAAGTTTATTAATACAGACATAAGCCAAATTCCCCGTCGACTTGTGATGAACAAATTCCATAATGTTCAGTCTCATATATTTATTTACACACACTGTTCCACGTCAATTCATCGACTTGAGTATTATAACACTATAGATTAGTCTTATTATTGCACGTAAAAGTCAAACAGTTAAAAGGGATAAGCATGAGAAAATGTCGAAGGCATAATTTATGCCCACGCCAATCCACGCCGCCGCCGCCACCGCCAAGAACGACCGCGGCGTGGCGCCGGCTGCGCCGCCGCCGCCGATTCAAAATAGATCGGCGCACAGGTCTACATGAGACACGTCGGAGATCGTAAACATGAAACCGAGCTGACTGTTGGCTTTGGTAATCATATCCGTGTAGTGTTGTCTAAATGTCAAACCGGATTCAAGTGTGATTTCAAGGACACGAACAGTATCAACTTTCTGCAAAGGTTGATTGTATATCATGTACTCAAATGCAATTGGGTTCAATTTTCGATGGAATGTGATAATGAAGCATTTGCTAACACTCAGAGTGAGGATATTACTAGAACACCACGCTTCAAAGCTACTGATCAAGTGCTGTAGTTGTAAGCAATCAGCGAAACATCGCATAACTACATAAATTTTACCATCGTCTGCATAGAGCGACCTGCTGTTTGATGGAAGTATCAGTCCAACCTCATTGATGAAAATTGAGAACAGCAGTGGTCCTAAGTTGCTGTCTTGAGGTACGCCCGACATATTATTAGAGTAGTTCGATTGCGCTGAGCCGATCTTTACAGTATTCTGTCCGTTAGGTGAGTTTTAAACCAACGAACTAAGATAGTTAACACGTCAAACTTGTCTAACTTTGCCAAAAGTATATCATAGTCGACCCGGTCAAAAGCAGCCTTGCGATCCGTGTAAACAACGTCGACCTTCCATCAGACCTTCCACCTTCTGTCAGCTTCCATATTCTGCAAACACGAGGAAATGAAAAGTGCAAGGTTGGTTGAGATCGATCTTCTGGGGTGAAATCCATGTTGTTCAGGAGAGATGTAGTGTCTGATACTAGCAAACAACAATTCGATGACGATGATATCGAAGACTGTTGAGCAGGCACAGAGCGATGCGATTCCTCGATAATTTTCGACATTTTGTTTGAATCCTTTCTCGAAAATCGGGAACTTGAACGAGGATTTCCAACGTGTTGGATATTTTCCCTGGCGTAACGAGATATTGAAAAGCTTCAAAAGAGGAATCAAAAGCACAACAGAGCAATTTTTTAGTACATATGAAGGAAATCCATCAGGGTGAGCCACTTTTGAGAGTTTCAGCTTCTGGATACGGATTCAACGAGGTCCAATGTGATTACAAGAATTATTGAAGTCAAACGTGTCTCTGGGAGTATTCCTGAGTGCTTCGCGGACTTGCTCCAATGGTGTCATTAAATACACTTTTGAAGTGTTCAGAAAGTAAATCACATTTGTTCACTGGTATGCTGGCGATTCTGTCGCCAAGATGAATTTCAACTGATTTTGAATAGTTTTTGTAGAGAAGACGATTGTGCATTCGGTATTGGGTACAGCTGTAGAAAGAAACTTCGAGTTTTGCGGTACTTACGAAGAGCCTTCGATCTCACGCATTTCAAGTACCTCGTCAAAAAATCTACCACTTCATCAATAGAGAAGCACGAGTCAAGGAACTGCCAATTGACTGGAGACAGAGAGCAATCAGTTGTATGGAAATTCAGGCCATGTGGATCAACGATGTTATCGAAGGTACTGACAGATTGATAGTAATCTCCATCGCAGGATGATCGGCGTCGAGATTGATTAAAGGCTCGGAAGCTTCGACAACAGTACATTCCATTACCGCAGCTTCATTTACCAATACAAGATCAAGCAGTCTCGAGTTACGATTTAACGTTGACTTTATTTGCGTTAAATCATGAACGCTGAATCCATCCATCAAAGCACAGTAGACAGGTGGCAGATGCGAAGAATTGTTGGATGACCAATCGTGGGAACATTACAAACCAACCGAGACTGGTTGTAATCGCCTACACTCAGTAGCAAAAAAAAGCCGAGCAAAATGTTGCTTCCAAAATACGCGTTGTTTAACCTTCGTGTTCATCATACAGGTTTGGGCAGAATTAATAAGATGAATTCACCTCAGCTCTGTTTCTGCACCGATAGTTCAGCATGGTAAATATCGGGTGAAATCGAAAAATACTCATGCTAGAGCGTCAACTTTGACGCCAGCTGTAGTCCAAACCACTTAATGAAAACAGTTCAAATTTTGTCCACATTAATCTCTGTATTGTTTTAAGCTATGGAGAAATTTTTAATATCCTACCTAAATTTTTCACAGCAATACGGATTTTTTAAATTGGTATGTCAGAATTGACATTTTTCACATATTTTATGATAACTTCAAGTTTATAAACTTTATCAACATAAAATTTTGATCACATAAGATGTATACATTAGTTATAGTGTTGTTAAAATTTCAGCCAAATATATTGATAATTGACAAAGTTACAGAAGGTTGAACAACGCGTATTTTGGAAGCAACGTTTTGCTCGGTTTTTTTTTGCTACTGAGTGTAATAGTAAAGCGAAGTCGTTGTGAGCTGAACGGAATAACACAGCGTCAATCGAACTGATGTGGTTCTCAATGCAATTTAAATCAGATTTCCTATCAGGAAGTAAGTACATGGCACCGATTCTTAACTTCCTGTGTGGAGATGTTATCTGGACTCATAACTGTTCAAGGGGTTAATAGGAGTAAGATCCAAGCAACTGAAGTCTTTTGGAAACTGCTATCAAGGCGCCACCGCCACGAGATTTAGTGCTATTTTTGAGATTACGGTCATTCCAAAAAACTGTGAACTAATCTGCAAATAGTTTTTGAATGATATATTCCTTAGGATTGAGAAGTATTTTCGAATGTGTTGAATACATTGACAAATAGAGTTTTAATTCCTAAGCTACTTCGGATTTGTTGGAACTTTTGTAATTTTTGCGATGCTCTTCAACCAACTGTACCGTACAATAGAGCGAAAAGAAACACTATCCAACACAATTGAAGGTGTATAAAAAATACTGAGTTCTATTGTCAAAAGTCTAAAACCACGAAGTCGATGTGTACAAGGAACCCGAAGTTTGTTGTAATAGGAATTCTTGATATTCCCGTCGCGCTTCTTCTTCAAAACAAATCATTCAGCACAACAGCAGGTGCTCCAGCCATTCATGAATGACGTTACATATTTTTTACCATCCCTGTCCTTCAAAACCCAAAGTCATTTTTGGATCTCTCTTTAGCGTAGGAACGGATGCTCCACTGCCTAGGTATCGATGGAGGAAAACAGCTAATCTAGATCGCTCCTTATGTGTCCATCTTTAATTATTTTCCTATATATTAAATTAGCGTCGCGGCGAGAGGCTTTTGTTGTCATCACTTTCGATATTTATATCTAGTACAAGGCAAACCCGGTGCGAGCGTTGCTAAACTTGCAAATAAATGCATAAAAATTAAAAAAAAACTGGCATTTGTATGGTTTTTTTTTTTTAATAGAAATGAGTTGTGTTAAAATATTTTCGTTTGTGTGTGTGTAACTTCTAATCTAATCTAATCTAATATCACACTGACGCAGCCAATTCTTGAAAGCATCCTGGAAAATGATGGTTTTTGAATACATCATTTTTCTTGTCATCGGCCAGGCCAACTGCGTAGTATGTGCTGCAGAGAGGATTCCAAGAAATAGAGCGATTCCTGAGAGATCTAAAACCGCTCTACTGCTCTGAATCAAGAGAAGGAAGAAAGTGTGGACCTCCCGTACCAGACGCTTCCTTGTAGAGTTAAGCAGTGTGATAATTTGTACTTTATCGTTGAGAGCATAGATGCTAGAAAGATTAGTTTATGCTCGTTATGCCTATGGTTGAACTTTTGGCATTTGAACCAAAAGCCTGGCAATAATTGCCAAGGTTATAGCGCCTTATCTTGCTCACTGAAATTAAAATTGAGATTGAAATTTGAAATTTACATCATAATACATTTAGTTGTTATTATCAAGAATGAGAGAAAGAGAGAGAGAAAAGGAGAGAGAAGGAGAAAGAGATAAAGAGAAAGAGAGAGAAAGAGAAAGAGAGAGAGAGAGAAGCTCAGTGTATATTGTATTATTAACAATATTCACTGAGATTCTCTCTCTCTCTCTTTCTATTTCTCTCTCTTTCTCTTTCTCTCTTTCTCCTTCTCTCTCCCTTTCTCTCTCTCTTTCTATCATTCCCCACACACCACATTCATATAAAATGAATCTGTTTGGGTTTGCATAGTTGGAAAAATACGATCAGATCATCAGATTAATCTTTTTTTTTATTCTTCTTATTTTTTGAATATTGCATTACTCAGTTTCACTACTGTCAGACTCTTCGCTGCCAGAGACTTCCGGTAGTCCATACAACTTGTGTATTTCCTTTCGCAGCAAGTCTTTACTTTGCAGCAGCTCTTCAAAATCCTGCCTCGTCTTACCAAAGGATGCCAAATCCTTATCTAGCGATTGAACTTATAATCAACGTGCAACAAATGGTTTTCGCTCCTTCGCATTATAAGGCCCCAGTACATTATCCTGTGAATCTTTATCTTCTTTGCAATCGTTTCATTCAATAGTATTTTCTTTGTGGATGACCTTTTTTGAGCCCAGAAGCCTCCAACCATTCTTTTACAATTTCCTCTCAAATCGTCGAAGCGATCTACGATATTGGGATGTCAATGACATTGCATTTAGGCCAGACGATATAGTTGGAACTATCACCGTAGCGTATATTCTCCGGTCTATGTTCCGAGGTGGCTTTTTTTTTTGTAGGAAAGGCAGGATGATCTCTTTCACCCGCTTTGCTTTTAAACACCTTTGTCGGATCGTTTCGGGTCAATTTAACGTGGCCGTCATGTAGATGCCCAAGTATCTTATAGAGGAACATGAATTAGTTTCCATTCCTCCAACTTGAACTTGCTCTATTCTTGGTTCCATAGCTGAAAATGGATTTCTAATCAGAATCCCTGACTTCCCTGGGTGAATCTCCAGACCCGCATGTAATAGAAGTTGCTTGAGCGCAGCAGTGATTTTGTTTAGCATGTCTAAATCTTCGTAAATGAAGGTCGTCGGCGTACGCAAGGATCAGTGGGTTTATCAATTCCGGCTTTTGCTCTAGTTGAATATTTGGAAATTGTTCTTTTAAACGGCAGTGAACATAGTGAAGCACTAAAGAACCTTGGTGATAATGGGCAACCTTGTTTCACTCCTTTGCTTTTCGATACCATAGGCGTTTGCTGATTGAGCCATTTGTGTGTGAGTGTGAGTGTGTGTGTGTGTGTGTGTGTGTGTGTGTGTGTGTGTGTGTTTTTTTTTTAGAAGGGTTGAAAGGCCATCAAAAATCTGTGTGACAGACAGCTGAGACACCACACAATGTTCAGGAGAACAGGGTTGGGCTCCTGCCCGACCTGCTAAAAATGCTACTTCGGGGGGGGGGGGGGGGGGTGACTGTGCTCATGCACTTCTTCTAAAATTTCGACCCCTAGCTAAGGCTAGTTCGCCGACTGGCTGGATGATCCACTGCTCCGCTGCTACGTTGTATCCATCTCTCGAATCCTCCTGCTTCCCCCCGGCGTCGAGGGTGGTCCACCAGTTCCGGTGAAGGAAACTTCCGCACTGATGGTGCCCCGACTACCGGCGGTTATCGCAGGGGACGCTAACGCACATTGCGCCGACTTCGTCTTCGGGTTGTAGAGGTGGTCCGACAGTTCCGGTGGTGGATGACGTCCGCACTGGCGGTGCCCTACATACCCGAAGCCCTTTCTTCTTCTTTCTTCTTTCTTCTTTCTTCAGCAGACTGGCTGTTCGAGTGCCGAGGTCGGCCCGACGATTCCGGTTGGCAGAAGACTTCCGGTTCACCGGCGCCACGACGACCCGAAGCCGAACACTGCTCACTGAGCTGGATACTCCTCAGAACCGGCGCTTGTTTGCTGGTCCCGTCTCCATTTACGCTGTAGCTCTGACAGTATTTGCGTCACAACTCTGCTCACCGCGTTCCACGTGTCTTCCTCGTTGCACATTCGCTCTGCGATATTATCCGGCCTTGGGACAGGCATTACCCTTCGCAATTCCGTAAACCTCGGACAGTCAAATACCACGTGCTCTGCAGTCTCCTCTACGTTGGCACACGCCGGGCAGAAAGGTGACGACGCATGACCACACCGGTGCAGGTATTGGCGATAACGTGTCCGGACAGGAACTGTGTGAGGTAAAAGTTCAACTTCCTGCGGTTACGTTTTGTTTTGAGCGCGGCTCCCCATGCTGGAACGCCGTACCGCAGTATCGAGGATGATACGGCCGCCAGAAGTCGCCTACTGCTGCCTTTCGGACCACCGATATTCGGCATGATCCTTGCAAGCGCACTGATCATTTGAGCCGCCTTTTCGCAGGAATAGTCTACATGGGTGTTGAAATTCAACCGGTCATCGATCATCACTCCTAGATGTCTTAAAGCCCGCACGGACGGTATGACGTGCCCTCCTACGGTAATCTGCATCCACTGGATCTTTCGGCAGTTGCTGACCAGCATCACTTCCGTTTTGTGGTGAGCAAGCTGCAACTTGACTGCATTCATCCAGTTTTCAACTGCGTCGGTCGACTCTGCCACCAGCATTTCTACTTCTTCCAGCGACTCTCCGGTTATCGTGAGGACGACATCCGCGAGCCCGAAGATCTTCACGCCCTTGGGCAGCTTCAGTTTTAGGACTCCGTTGTACATTATGTTCCACAGCGTTGGGCCGAGTATGGAGCCTTGCGGAACGCCCGCCGTAACCCTAATCGACTTCTGCCCCGAGTTCGTTTCGTAGACCAGAATCCGGTTTTGGAAGTAACTCTTAAGGAGTCTACACAAGTAGTGGGGGACCCGCATACCATGCAGCGCTGTGGCGATGGCCTCCCAACTGGCACTGTTAAAAGCGTTTTTGACGTCGATCGTTACTACCGCGCAGAACCGATTGCCACACCTCTTCTTCTTGGACGCTCTCTCTGCAACTTAAATGACCGTCTTGATCCACCGTTGATCTCCCTTTTCGGAATCCAAACTGCTTTTCAGTTAAGCCGGTCTCGCCCTCCGTGAACTGCGTCAGTCGATTAAGTATAATCCTTTCCAGAAGCTTCCCCAGTGTATCCAACAGGCATATGGGCCTATACGATGCAGGATTCCCCGGTGGTTTCCCTGGTTTCGGCAGCAGTACCAATTTCTGGATCTTCCACTTATCCGGAAAGTAACCATCTGCTAGGCATTTCTGCAGCACCATCCCGAACAAATCTGGAAACGCCAGTATCGCAGTTTTTAGAGCCACGTTTGGAATGCCTTCCGGACCCGGAGCTTTCTTCAGCTTCAGACCTTTCGCCACTAATGACAGCTCGCCGTTGGAGACTTGCATACCTGCAATGGTTACTCGGTCTTCATCTTCATATGGTGTAGGCGGCCACGTCGTCGAATCATGCTGCGGGAAAAGACCCTCTACGATGATCTTCAGCTTATCCGGGCACATTTCCGCTGGCGTCACTGGCCCCTGATCTTCGCTGTTACGACCCGATAAGCGTTGCCCCAAGGGTCATCGTCAGCTTCCCGGCACAACTCCTTGAAGCAGTTGGATTGGCTGATTTTAATCTCCCGTTTGAAGGCCGCTCTAGCTTCACGGAAGATTATCTTACGCTCCTCTCTGACCGTTTCAGACCTTGTTCTCTGAAAGCGTCTTCTAGCTCTGAGACAAGCAGCACGAAGACTAGCAAGAGTTTCGTTCCACCAGTAATTTAACCGCCGGTTGTTCTTTGGCTCCAATCTCCTTGGCATCGTCGCATCGCAAGCCCTCGCCAGAGTTTCTGTCAACTCATCTGCATCAAGATTTGTAGCGCCGCTGTCTGCGCGAAGTGCTTCGATCAAAACATCCTTGTCGAAGTTCTTCGTCTTCCATCTCCGTCCGCTAGTCCTTATCTCTCTTACAACCGTCAGCATTCGTGTTCCAACACTATACCGGATCGACTGGTCATCACTATGTGTATAGTCCTCACAAACTCTCCAGTTCATGCTCCTCACCAGCGACGGACTGCAGAACGTGACGTCGATGATAGACTCCCTGCCATTTCTGCGAAATGTACTAACGGTACCTTTGTTGCACAGCCTGATATCCAGCTTCGCCAACGCTTCCAGCAAACTGTACCCTCTGGGGCTAGTCAGTCTGCTTCCCCATTCCACTGCCCAAGCATTGAAGTCGCCTCCAATGATTACCGGTCTTCGGTCGATCAGTTTCTCTGTGAGAGCGTCCAGCATTCGGTTGTACTGCTCCAGAGTCCACCGTGGGGGTGCGTAACAGCTGCACACAAAGATCCCATTAATTTTGACGATTACGAAACCTTCGCTTGAACTGTCTACCACCTCTTGGATAGGGAATCTGCCCATCACTTGGATAGCCGCAATCCCTGATGAGTCCCCCACCCAGTTGCCGTTGTCAGAGGGGATCCGATATGGTTCAGCAATAATTGCCACGTCGCACATTGCTTCTGTTGTCGACTGCCACAACAGTTGCTGTGCGGTGTCGCAATGATTGAGATTTAACTGGATGATCTCCATTAATCCCGGCCCGCCATCGCCTTCTTGTATGCAGGGCATTGGAAGCCACCCGTCACGTGGTCGTTTCCGTCTTCCGGTTTGCAGAGCAAGCATCTCGGTTGCTTCGTGCAGTCCCTAGCAACGTGTCCTTCTTCACCACATTTCCTACATAGACCGGATCTGTCCGGACCTTTGCAGTTTCGCGCTTGGTGGCCAAACGCCATGCATTTAAAGCATCTCTCCATCTGTTTTTTTATTCGAGGGGTGAGGACACACTGACCATCCGACTTTCACCTTGCCCACCTCCACCATTTTGTTGGCAGCTTCTACCGGTAGTCTTATCGCTGCTATTTGTGTACCACCGTACGCTCTCCTCAATCGAATGGTCATCTGAACCTCACCCAGCGCACATTTTGAGGCCAGTGCATCCCTCAGTTCGTCTACCGTAGTGATCTCGTCCAGGTCTCTGCACTCGACCACCGCCTTCTGCGTTAAAACCCTTACATTTCCTTCACTACCTAAGGAGTTGGCAATAAGTTCCCGGAATGCCGAGCTCCTGATCATGGGATCCTTCTTCAGCTCGAACAGCAACTCCCCCTTCTGGGTGCGTCTAGTCCTCACCACTTTTTCACCCAAGTCCTTGAGCTCCGGGTCCTCCCTCACTTTTCTTAAGATCGCTGCGTACGTCGTCTTATCACTCACTTCGACGATCAAAGCATCCCCCTTGAGCCTCTTCCGAGGAGACCGAAGTTTTTCTTTCTTCTTCTGCTCCTTTTCTTCTCCACGTGTCTCTCCTGCTTTTCCCTCTTCTCCCGCTGGCTTTCCACGGTTTGCCAATCACCGTTCTTGACGCCTTCCTCCAGTAGGCTAGCACAGTCCTGCACGTTACGCTGCTTCTTCGGGGCTTCGTGCTCTCCTGGCGAGTCCCTGACTCGCTTCTCCGTGCGAGTATTTCGGGGGCTCATTGGTGTCTGCTGTGCCGCAGCCACTGTGTGCTTCGCTGCGTGCCCCACTGCCCCTTTCAGCGTTTTTTCAGCTGATTCAGCTCTACTTTTGAGCGCGTCATGTTCGCGCTCGGCTGCTTTAACGGCGGATTTGATGCTCGTCACTAGTAGCTTGATCTTCGTGTGGACATTGTGCTTGGCTTTCACGAAGTCATAAAGCTCATTGACTCGCTTCCGTACCTCCATCAGGTTGGACCTCCCAAGTTGCTCCTCTTGACTAGCACTATTTTCCGATCTTGGTGTGGACACCCTATTCTCGGCTCCTAGTTCCTTCTGGCCTGCCTGGATCTCACCAGTCTTCACCAAACTGCTGGTACTCGCTACTGCTGCCTGTGGCATCACTGGAGATCGCTGCAGCTTTCCACTGTTGGCGAAAACATTCGCCTCGCCTGCTCCTTCTTTTTTTGTTTCTTTTTTTCTGTTTTTGTTTTTGTTTTTGTTTCTGCTTCTGTTGTTTCCATGTTAAAAGGGTCCCCCCTCCGGGCCGTTATCTCTACCTGTTGCAGAGACCCATGATCCCATGGGTGCCTTTGTAAACAGTGAGGTCCATGCAAGGGTTGACTCCGGTGCCTTATAGCACCGTGTTCAGAGCCGGATCGGCGTAAATCAGGAATGGTGCATCTGAACCTACTACCCATCGATATAGATGCCAGGTTTTGAGCGCTACCGGAGGCCTACCAGGTTGTTTACCGGGACGGAGGCAGTCGAACCATTAGCCTGCTTGCCATTTCAAGAAGATGTCACTCTTTTTTACTCAGGAAACAGAATAGCTCGACTGTCAGCCCATAGACGCCTAATCCTATCCATAAACCGAGACTTGTCCAATGTCGTTTGCCGTGACCAGTATACCATAATTAGGATCTCACTGGTATTAACCCTGATGTGCCGGTTGGCACTCCTTTTGGGCTACCCATCGTCGCTTTCCGATCCATATTCCGATCTAGTCCGTTGTCGTAAGCCTTAGCCAGTATGCCATAATCAGGATGTTACTGGCGTGGATCCTGATGTGCCTGGTGGCACTCCTATGATTTTTGGTCCGCCCCGGGTATTTTATTTCCCCGGTACCCTTCAACTTATCATTGACGAGCGTTCCCCTATCCGCCACCTGGGGAGGCGCCCGTTTGGAGATATAGAACTCCCGCGGGTGTGTGTGTGTGTGTGTGTGTGTGTGTGTGTGTATGTGTGTGCGTGTGTGTTGTGTATGTATGAAATGTACTACCACCCATTGTAGCACGGAAACTACGTCCGACAGCAATAGGCTCTCCTCTCTGTTAGACTTGATCAAGCTTTAATAACCACTGATTATCCTAGTCATGCCATTGTATGAAGGGCCAAAAAGGGGTTGGATGGATCGATAGGCAACATCACTAATACGTATCCACAGGGATATAAAGAATCTCCTTCCAACAACAAGACTGAACAATTGGTCACAAGAGCAAGCTATCAAACATAAGGATGCCCCAATGGGCGGGGAGAAGAGCCCGCCCTTTATTCACAAACTGTTAGCAATGGGGAGTTGGCATTTCCACTCTCCCCATCCAGAGTGCTTCAATCGGGTGCCCTGATGGTCCCTCCCATTCCCATGAAATATTTATATAATAGTGTATGTATTTATGTAAATGAAAAATAATACAATCATTCATATCTATTATATACGATCTCCATTCGGTTAATCCTGAAATGCAAGAAATGTAGTCAAGAGTTTTAGTGTAGAGTTCCGTGGTTTGCGCTTGAGCGCGTTTTCGTTCGTTTTCACTGATAGCAGCATTTCACCAAAATCTTGATTTGTGGTATCCTGAAAAAGTTTGTTAAATTTTACAGAACTAACATTTATACATTTTAATTTACTGTTGCCATGGTCACTATTTGCAGCTTGATGTTGATTTTATAACATGAATCCGCTTTTATTTTTGCTGGCCTAATAGTTATTGCTCCTGTGTTGGGAAAGCAGGGAAGATTTAGTTGACAGAGAGTTAAAGACATATGGACATAAAATACAATAAGCAATGGTTATATCATCTATGAAGTAAAATCGATAAAACAATATCATCAAATATAATGATATTGTGAGTTATGGTACAGTAATGCCAAATATGTAACTGTAACATCAGACACTAGCCGAATGGCTAACAGCGCTGCACGAATCAAACCAGCTCAGATTTGGAAGAAGGTCTATTCGCAAACAGGAAATGAAAAACACATTAGGTAATAAGTTCAAAATCCTACCATAGATTCCGTTGCAGCTTTTTTTAATCAAGGTACTAAATACTTCTCAATGATAATGATAATTCGACATAAAGGACAAAATAATTAAAAGTATATATAACCTTTAAGGTGAAATTGTAAAAAACAAATATTTATGTTAGAATATAAATCACGAAAACACAAGTAATGATAAAAATAATAATAATGATGGTAAAGATGATAGAGATGAATGATAATGGCTATGAATAAACAATGTCCTATAAGATAAAATATATAGTGAGGGTATATTGTAATATGAACTGAAAATTACATGTGTGCCGACTGCTGTTTTGTTGCAATTGAAGACAAACTTGCTCATCCATTATGAACCAGATAATTTAGGCAATGTATGACCGCCTTGAAAAAAAAGAATTTTAAATTTTAAATTATTTTATAATACCTGACGACCTGGAAGACCTGAAAGATATGAGAATGGAAAATTATGATATGATGTACCGGTCGAACCCCCTCACTTCGCTATTGTCGGATTGACAACATTGCCCAGGCTACGCCAACCAGCGTCTCCATGTTTCAGCTGGCAGTCTTTTGTGATCATATGACTCGTGGAGGCGTGAGGTAGGAACTTGTGTGGACCAGAGGTCGGTCGCACCCTCCTTAGAAATTGTCAACTCACCATTTGAAGCCATTTGTTGTGTGTGTAATTACTGCAAAAACAAACGTAGGTGTGTGTATTAATTTAACCCTCGGATCGTTCGTTTCTACCATGATTTTTCTGTGTAGAAGCATTTAATAGACAAAACATTTTTCTTCGAACCTACGCCGTATCCTGCCAGTTCGAACGTTATTTTCTCTTACATAACCTAAGATAAACTTCTTGTGCATATTGTTACACTGAGAGTAGCTCAAGCATCCCCCATTCTTGACTAAGAGGGTGTTCAAACTTCTATCAGGACATGCTGCTTACCTGTGAAATACACATTTTTTGTTTTAGTTGCCTGGATAGTTCTCATGTTTGGATGAAGTTTCTGTTTCATTTGAATGAGAGCCCACCCTCTCCAGTCAAGAGACGGGAGGAGTCTCGAAGCACCATAGAAAAAAATCCTGCCTCCAAAAACCCCCACATGTCAAATTTGTCAAAACATTTCAGTTACTTGATTAGTTCTCAAGTTATGCAGATATATGCATTTCATATGTATGAAAGCCCCCCCCTTTCAAAGAGGGGAGTGGTCTTGAACCACCGTAGACTCATTTATCGCCTTTAAGAAATGCCACATGCCAAATTTTGTTCTATATACTTAATTAGTGCTTGAGTTATGCAGAAATTTATGATTTATTTGCATGAAACCCATCTCTTCCAGATAATGGAGGGATCTCAAACTACTAGCTTTTCCAAAGGATGCCAGAATATCCAATTTTATTCGATTTCCAAAATTTTACTAACCATAAAGTTGAACACCCTTCAACAAGGAAAAAATGCTGTAGAATATTACCCATTGGGAGTTTTCTTTTGAAAACTTAAGCCAAAGTAGTCAAGAATGATTTTTTTTTTGTATTTTTAGCGAATTTATTTTGCGTAAGCACTTGAAAAATCCGCAACTCTCTCATCGGGACACCGGAACACAACTAGAAATTGTGCAGTCAACGGTGAGTCGTGTGAGGTGTGATGAAACTTTACGACGAAACTCTGAGCATCGAAAGGAAGGAGAAATGCGATCAGAATGCATGTTCTATTAGTGACCAGGATCACACGCGTGTTGTGAAAGGGTTTGAGCGCAATCCCAATGTTTCGGTCAGGGATGTGGCCAAAAAGTTGAGTCTTTCGGTTAGATAGCCAAGGACCGGGAGGGACTGCGTAAGTACAAAGTGCAGGAGGCTCCAGAAACTTTCAAAGTTTGCCAAAAAAATGGTTTGGTAAGCGATCTGCTCACGTGGCAAAGGGAGTGCGCGTTCGTGACTACCAGGACTGTAAACGGAGATACCCTTTACAAGCATCTAGGCGGCCAGACTTACTGCTTTGTATTCACCGCAAAAGATGATTATGAACTCAGACAAAAAGACCCGAACCACAACGAATTCCACGAACCTGCATGGGAGGGAGGACAAACCTCAGCACACGCTCCGAGCCACATCAAAGGGAATAGAGGCTGTCCACAGTTAAATTGCATCATTTTAAACTCGTCCTTAAAAACAAGTCTCTCAACCGATTGTCATAAAATATTCAGGGAATAAATCACAATGTATAATCTTGGCTGAGATGTTTTTATTTCACTGTATTTCTTTACCAAATCCAGTAGCCCGACCTTTCTTCTTAATACCATGCATACGATTTTGTACAACGCTTAAACCGACATTTTTTTCCGCTTTCAACAATGACAACGTTTCCTGTTCTCTAGTGACAATTTTAGGATGCTTACGAAGTTCGTGCTTCATTATAGTACAATAGGACGATGGAACTTATGTCTAGGCAGACTTTAAACAGCATCCTGGACAAGAATTTTGTATGGCAACCGGACGGGGAAAGGTGGCAGTTCAAGCCCAGCAAACTGTCAAAGTTCGCGAAGAAATATCTGGTGTGGCAGGCCATCTGTACCTGTGGCTTGAAGAGCAACGTTTACATTGCGACGGGAACCGTCAACCAGAAATTTAACTGAGCGAGTGCTGACAAAAACGTCTACTGCCTTTCCTGAAGCGACACAATTGTTCCGTACTATTTTGGCCAGATTTGGCATCTTGCCTTTACGGAAAAAAAGGCCATGGAATGGTATGCTGCCAACAACGTTCAAGCGGTGCCCAAGCACAAGAACCCTCCCAACACGCCAGAGCTCCGCCCAATCGAACAATATTGGGCCATCGTCAAGCGGAACCATAAGAAAACTCACAGAGCTGTTGTGAGCGAGAAACCGTTCAAGGCGAAAGAAGTGGACGAGGAGACTGTACACATCTTAATAAACGAAAGACCTGGCAATTCGCATTCAGTAAAAATTAAGCTAAGCTGAATATTTCTCCTGTATTTTGTATTAACTGAACTTGAAAAAGAAAACGAATTTGACTTATTAATAAAATCTTTGATCGACTCACACACATTACTGTTTGACCAAATTTTGATCGGAACACCCTTTAAAGGAAAAGTTTGAGAAGTCTTTTAAAACCATAACGGATTTGTTTCGATTGTTTTGTTGAAATATAAGGAAATGAATTATTTTTAAAAGGTTATTGATCCCGCTATTTTTAGTCCGAAATAGAACTACTGATGTTGTTGCCAAGATTAATGTGTTTTGTGACAATATTTGCTGTTTCTGTTCTATTCTTCTTGTATTTGTCATGTGTGTTGGTTGTTAATGTTGATTGCTATGTTTTCGAGATTGGTCATTCCTTTATTGTCAGGATTTGAATTTATTGCGTAATTGAGTCGAGTCCTTTGTTAGGTTAATTTATCTGTTCTTCTGAAAATTGCAGTTCTTTGTATCCTAGACACTAGATACTTCTTAATTATTAAAGGTGGAAGGATTAATATAAGCATTGGACAAATCAAATAAACTAATTATTAATACATGTCTAATCTATAAATTAAATATAATAAAAATAATGATAACAAGATAATGACAAAAATGACAAAAATAAAGATTAAAATGTACAATCAGTGTAAGTTTGATGCACGAGATTTGGGAATCATCTAAATTTTACAAGAAAGCTAAGGTCGCATAATTAGTGGATTATGTTGCTGAATATATTTGATTATTTTATGTCGTGCTGGATTAAGACCCATCCCATCGAAACAGGATCAATATTTGCTAATTTCATACTTAAATCAATTAGTTTCAAAATAGTTTTGGATATGTTTTGTACGAACAGAAAAAAAGCTATGTTTACCCCACTTACAACTTCACGCAACTAAGTGTTTCGAACCGAAAGTTTTCAAAATCTTACAGCGGAACTATGTTGGTGCCAGTCAGTAAAGTGGTTTTCGTTACTTGTTCTCACTTTGTGCAACGGGCTTTTCTACTTTGTTCACACCAGCAGTGTATATTCTACACACCTAGAAACACCATCAACTTTAGAGCACATGTCCTGCATGCAAATTCCAGCAAAGACAAACGCCTATGTAAGAAAACCGCACTATTGCTGCAAATGTGCCTGGAATAAATTAGGAGGGTTTATTGGTTTGCACATCTCCGAGAACTTCGGAAAACTTTCACAGTGGTCGTCATCGCCCTCGTTGTCACCGTCGCAATCACGACCCGGTTGTGCATGTCCGGTTCGAGTGAAGTGTCTTATGTTTGCAGGCATGAAATTATACCCCCCGGAAATTGATCCCAAACGACAAAGTTTCACAATTTGTCAGCTAGCCTGTGAAGAAGCTTTCCTCGGGAAACAATTATAGGAAAACTGATAAGAAATGACGAAGGTTTGGCGAATGATAAATTTTAACTGGAGTCTCAAACGTTCCTTCGTTTAATTTCAAGCTTCAGTAAATTTGTAAAACTAAGTTGTTTGCCTGCTTGTGAGCAACAGAGCTACAGGGTGCGGCAGAAAATAATGCGAAAGTTTGTTTTATTTGTTTCAAATCCCATTTTCAACTAATCCAAGCAATAATATCAACATTTTCGAGTGCACTTATCTTTATAAAGTCCTTTTAAACAAATTTATTCAATGTGTCCTCCATTTTTATTAATAACATCCTTGAGCCGACGCCGGAAGCCAGACGTAGTCCTCCGACATTTACTGCCATGTGCGTGTTATGGTTGACTTCAGGGTTTTCACACTAGGGTGTGATGTTTTGCAGGCTTGTGCTTCAATATATGCCCAATTCGAATAATCCAACGAATTAAGATCTGGACTTCTAGGGGGACACAAATCCTTCGGCCAAAACTTCATGTTATCGTTCAACCATTGTTGGGTTCGATTGGACGTGTGACACGGCGCTGCATCCTGCTGTAGGACAACGTTTTGGTCCTCGGAGGCCTTCACCCAGGGAAGCACTTGGCCCTTTAAAATACCGATATACACTTTGGTATTGATTTTAACTCCAGCATCAATGAAAACAGACGGCATTTTCAAACCGTTGGGCGCCACCAAGTCAAACATCATGACACCAGCCGGATGTTTGGTTTAAAATTTGACTTTCACCTTTTCCGGAACGTTCTCCATTTTCTGCGGTGAAATGAACCGGTCCGTGCGGCTGTTGGCCACATCATCGATGCTGAAAAGCTTTTCGTCGGAGAACAGGATTATAATTTTTTCCATGCAGATCTTCTTTGATGATTCTCCGCATGGATTTCTCCGAAATATTGGCTTCCTTTGCAAGTTTTCTTATGGAACGCACCGGGTTGTGAGCATTTTTTGCACGGACCGATTTGATCACGTTCGGCATGCGTGCAAAGCGTGGACGTCCGATTTCCTGGCTTTCGCTGCTGAGCATTTCTCTGCCAAATGAGCAAATGACTGAACTCGACCCTCTCCGATTTGGATGAAACTTTGCACATGTCTTCGGAATTGGTGATGATGGATTTTCCGCCGGTTAAGGGAATTTTTTGACTCAAGACAAATTTTTCAAAAGGGCGTATGTGTTTCGTCATGCGTATTTTTCAAAAAATCATAACTCGAAAACCGTTGGTTGTAATAAAATTGCGTCTGGAAAGAAGTCGTAGTTAATTAATTTGACTCTATGAAAAAAATATGTACACTGCAAAAAAAATATTTTTTTCTTCAAAAAAATCTAAAATTAAACTTAAAAATCAATTAGCAAATCTGTCCAACGTACGATTTTTATAAATTTTTTTTCCAAAAAGGCTTTGAGTCATAAGAAGAAGAATAGAAGTTGTTTTACGATGGAGCAACCTGAAATAAAAAAGTTCTTAGAAGTAAGAATATTTCAGTTTTTTCCTAATTTGTTGTTTTTGCATAAATAACCATATTTTAATAATAAAATACGATTGTTCTAGTGAATTTAAACAAAAATGCCATTGGTAAGCAACATTCTATATGTACCCGTTTTCGAGATAATTTGAAATTAATGTCGAAAAAATGGCTTTTCCATGAAAATATCCCTTTTTCAAATGTTAGTCGTGATTGTCCATCTGCAAAAGTATTCTTTTCAAATTTTACATAAAATTTTCTGCAGTATATCTTTTATTACCGAGAATACTAGACAAACTGATTCCTGATATTTACTGTAGGTAACACGACCAAATTTGCTGCTTTTACTTACAGTATATTATGAAAACCTAACCCGAAACAAAAATAATTAGTATTCATGTTAGTGTACAAGCGTATTTTGTTCGGGTAGAAACATAATGTATTTAATTAGTTCAACTGTTTATACCAGTAAGAATACAATTGTTACGCCCATTTATACCTATTCATACATTCCCTTTGGTGTTGACAGAAAATATAATTTACATGCATACCCCTGCACATCCCAATATTTCAAAAAAGTACCTAAAGTGCGTACCTAGTACGTATATAAAGAATTACATTACAAAGTCATGAAATCAGTTTTACAGTGTCTTTCATAAGTAGCGTAAAGTGTAAAACGATTTGAAATGGAACTCGAAACAAAGCATTGTTGTAAACCTTTTCGTTAAATCGGGAGACGGTGTTCGCCTTAACTTAGAAATTTAACTGACAAGTTAATTGAAAAACTTTTATCCATGCAGTGTACGGTCCATTTGGACACGTCATTAAGAATTTGTGATTCATGTCGGTTATATTCGTATCGTCGTCATCACTATCGTCGTAATACACTGATTGTAATCAACATTTTGAGAAGTTATTGTGTAATTCATAATCAAGATCAAAATATTGTTAAGAACTTGAGAAACATAACTTGTCTGAGATATAGTTCGAACAATAGATTACAACTGATAGATGTAAAGAAACGCTATTAAAGCGAGAAATTAGAAAAACTATTAACATGATTATATAAAAACAAAGCAATCTAAATGTTTAAAAGATACAAAGTCTTCATTGAAAGAAGGAGAAGTAGTTATTATTTGCGATTTTGCAGAGAATTATTCATTTGTACTTCAGGATGCTGTTCAAAGTCATCATTGGAACAATGATCAGGCTACAATTCATCCGTTTGTTATTTATTACATGGAGTCAGGAATGCTTAAAAATCTAAGCTTTGTTGTAATATCAGAGGTTCTAAGACATGATACAATTGCGGTACAAATATTTATTTCTAAATTACTAACGTATTCAAATCAACTAATGAATATAAAAAAGGCCATTTTTATGTCTGATGGGGCTGCTTCCCAAAACAAAAATAGAAATTTTTTTGCAAGCCTCTGCAAGATTAAAGAGAAATACAACATTGACTCTGAATGGCATTTTTTCGCAACTTCACATGGTAAGGGACCATGTGATGCAATTGGCGGCACATTAAAACGAATGGCAACAAGAGCAAGCTTGGCCAAACAACATGAACATCCAATAACAAGTGCGAAAACTTTGTATGATTGGGCTATTAAGAGAAATCATGAAAATTTCACAAAAATATCATTTTGCTATGTTTCATAAGAAGAACATGAAGAGGGAGCTGCAGAATGGGGTGGTAGTTATCAGCAAACAAAAATGATTCCTGGTACACAGAAATATCACTCCTTCATTCCAGTTGCAGATAACAAAATCGCTGCCAAAATATTTTCAACTGACGAAATACTGAGTTTTCATAATATTCATAGAAGTGTTAGGAAATAGTGTTTGTAAAAATGTAAATACAAAATTTTTATTTGGTAATTAAGATCCGTTAATTTCGTTAATTAAGAAGCTGTTCAATCATCTTGGTGTCAATAGGATAGTTGTTGAAAATTTTATGTACAATTTGAAAAAAAATACTTTTAAAGATGGACAATCACGACTAACATTTGAAAAAGGGATATTTTCATGGAAAAAGCCATTTTTTCGAAATGACTTTGAAATTATCTCAAAAACAGGTTCATATAGAATGCTGCTCACCAAGAGCATTTTTGTTTAAAATCACTAGAACAATCGTATTATATTATTAAAATATGGTTATTTATGCAAAAACAACCAATTAGAAAAAAACTTGAATTTTTCTTACTTCTAAGAACTTTTTTATCTTAAGTTGCTCCATCGTAGAACAACTTCTATTCTTCTTCTTATGAATCAAAGCCTTTTTGGAAAAAAAAATTATAAGAATCGTACGTTAGACAGATTTGCTAATTGATTTTTATATTTAATTTTTGATTTTTTTGAAGAAAAAAAATTTTTTGCAGTGTACATATTTTTTTCATAAAGTCAAATTAATTAACTACAACTTCTTCTCAGACGCAATTTTAATACAACCAACGGTTTTCGAGTTATGATTTTTTGAAAAATACGCATGACAAAACACATACGTCCTTTTGAAAAAAATGTATTGAGTCAAAAAATTCCCTTAACCGGCGGAAATTCCATCATCACCAATTCCGAAGACATGTGCAAAGTTTCATCCAAATCGGAGAGGGTCGTGCAAGATTTTGACTTTTTCCGGCTGATTTCATCTGGAAACGCTCTGCTTAGGACCATCCTGCAGGGACTTTTTTATGCGGTAAACTGTTGCCAAATGCCACCCTACCAACTTGTCAATCTCTTTCGGCTTCTTCTGGGCGAGCAACAAACTGGTGATCACTTCTTTCGCGAACATTTTGACGAAATTGCAATAAAACAAATAGAATGTTAGGATGCAGCACTTGAAAGTAAATATAAACGAATACACTTTCGACAGAAATTAGTCACTAGCCACACGAATTAACCCAATACGTAAGTTTGAACATTTTTGCATTATTTTCTGCCGTACCCTGTAATACATACAATTTCACCTTCAAATTCGCGTAAAGTGACGTAAATTTAAGCTAAATGCAACGTTTGAAGCGTGTGCGGTAGTTTTAAATGCTCTCATTGGGCTGCAAGCAATTGCCAATAAATTCAATATGTGCACTTTTGTGCGGTTTCGGTATTTTATAACGACTTTTCCGTATTCTTGACTAAGCGTGGAACCTATGAAAGAAGAGAGCTTCCAAATAATCTGCTCTAAAAGCTTTTGAGAACGGACCACTAAGTGCGCTCTAAAAAAATAAGCAGTGCATCCAGATTTGAAGTAAATGGAGCTCTCGGACCAAAATAAAATAGAATATGTTTTATATTGTCGAAGACTGAATAGTTATCCCATTTGCGGATTGTTTTAAAACAAATGTTATCATAACCTTACCTGACGAGATGCAACACATTTGATCGAAAAATAAAAAGGCGTTTGAAAAATAGAGTTTTATATTCTTAACCGAGCTTTGTGAAATTCGAATATTAGGCATAAAAATTAAAAAACAACCTAAAGAAAATTTCTTCATGTCCGCACGGAAAAAAATCTGTCCCCAGATCCGTGAACTGCAGTCATGAATTCGAAAACAAGCAAAAATACACCATGAACTAAATCTTGTTATCAGGTTTAGAGGGAAAAATCCTGAAAACATAAAGTAGTTCACGGCCCGTTTACATTTCCGGGAACGCTTTTTTTTCTGTGCGTAGTCTATCTAGAAAAGTTTTCAGGCCCTTCGAAATAGTTAGTTCCTTGATTATTGAGTTTTTCAGCCTAGGGCTGGTTCATCTCCCGTCGGAGTCACTCAAATACAATTTTGGGTATTTTCGTAACTTGTCCGGGGGTGAGATTCGAGCTCGTGACTTTGGCGTGCTAACCACTGTGCCTGGGTCACCCTTACCCTCTTAAATAAATGCTGGTTGAAGAAAATCGGTTTACCACTTTTTTCGTTATCACTTACGCAAATTTGATGAATTTCAAAAAAACGCTGTTTAAAGGTTGTCATACTTCTAAATGTTTTTAAAGAAAGAACCAAAACGTCTTCGGATAGTTCCTCCCTTAAGCCTTCTAAAACAATGCTTCAACGCTCTACTGGGCAACCTTACGATAGGTGTCTGAAACCTCATCACCAGGTTGGATCTGGCTTCTGCCCATTACGACAACGTTGATTTCGTTGAAAAACTTTCCCCAACGACGATTCTGGGCAATCATCAAGCGGAACATCAAAAAGTCAAGTACAGGGGCCCACAACATGTCAGACTTCGAGAAAAACTGGTCAACAGCATTAAGGTAGTGTAAAAAACACTGATGGATGGTATTAAGGCTAAAATACGATCATACCGTTTGCATTAAAAAAATGGATTTTTCTCTGGTGATGATAAAAAAAAGCTAAGACAGATAATTGCTTTTGATAAATTTCCCATGGAAAGTAATTCTTCTAGCTTATAGGCAAAAAAAAATCTACGCCCTTGTTAGCAGCCTTTCAACAGATAACCGGAACATTCGCCATGGCGGACGAAAACATGAGTGTTCGTATGGTATCCTCAGATTCACCCGCCGTGGCGATTCTCCATTTTCTCTTGAAATCATCGGTATCATTTGCTTTCTCGTTAGTTTCGAAGAGTGACTTTCCGCTCCACTAAAGCCCAGTACTTCTCTATTGGGCGATGTTCTGGACAGTTTGGTGTCTGTTTTTATTTGATCTCTTGTACCTCACAGAAAAAAATAATTAATTTTAACAAGCGTGTAAAATATCCACTCGTTTAAATCCAAGCTAAAGGAGGCGTAAACAACGATATTGTTTGCAACTTGTCATGCGCCATACAACAATATTGGCAATCTTTCATACAACCTGCTGGATTCAGGCGTTATCTGGCTTAAATTTACATGAAATATCCAATTATTCTCTGGCAAATCTAGCATTCCCTTTATGTGCATTAGATAACGCAGAAAATTCAATGTTTCTTTTTATCTGTGCTTATACCATTCCAGGTCGGATTTCGCAAAGTGACAAATGGCTGGAGAGTCGTGGTTTCTGATAAAAAGGTAGCAACCACTTTTGCAGACATTCTTTCTCGTACACATCCTTACTGATAGTGCCGGTAGAGACGAAACTTCAAGATTTTCCTCCTAAACTACATATGGCCTGCCATGTACTTCTTCAAATACTTCTTCAGGAATTTGGACACCTTCTTCGTCCGGAAATGCTCCGAAACGGCGTTCCTTTGCGTTGCAATATAAAAAACCAGACCTGCACACTTAAAAATTATGAAATCTACACAAGACGTAATTTATGTCTGTAAAAAGTCGAAGAACGTAAAGAAAGATTTCGTTTAAAAAACTGACACATACGCAATTCGACGAAATATGTGTTTGATTGAATTTGTTTTCTCGTCTCCCAACTCATTCTTATGTACAAAAGGGCGCTTGCATGTGTCAGTCTCACGGAACAGAAATTTACATGACATTTTGGTAGTGTGTGGAAGCTGTTTAAAGTCTTCGAGTACGTATGTTTCGTAGATACAAGAAAATGTTTGCAAAAAATTATGTAAAGCGCACAGATAAAAAGAAACACTGAATTTTCTGCGTTATCTAATGCACATAAAGGGAATGTTAGAGTTGGCAGAACATAATGGGATATTTCATGTAAATTTAAGCCAGATAACGCCTGAATCGAGCCTGTTGTATGAAAGATTGCAAACAATATCGTTGTTTACGCTCCTTTGGCTTGGAATTACACGAGGGGAAATTTTACACGCTTGTTAAAATGAATTATTTTTTTCTGTGCGCCTTAACCAGACTTTTTGCAGTGAAATTTGGCTTGTCATCACATTTGGGCACATTTTTCACTTTGTACGCCTTCAGTTCTTTTTGTCTCTGCTTCACTTTTTGTACGTCTGATTTGGACTTCCCAACTTTGCGAGCCACATTTCGCATAGAAATATTGGGATTTTTCTCAATAGGAGCTATCACCGTCTTGTCCATTTGTCGGGAGCATACTTTTCGATTTGTCCCACTTCCAACCATCTGATCCACAGTCAAGCGCTGGTCACATGATTTGTAAACACAAAACGTGGTAATTTTCGGTAGTTTTAGTATCTTAACAAGATCGCGTACTGAGTCGAACAAAATGCGTTTGCGCAGTTCTACTTGAATTGACGCCATTTTACTGAGTGTAACAAACATGTAAACATGTTGTACCACGAGATAATGTTAGGAGTCTCAGCTGTCACATTAGTGAAACGTTTGAACGATCCGTGAAATAATTCAAAATCTCCTCCGGAAGAAAAGTGTCCAAAATTAGTCTTTACTGTCACGCTCACCAATTACTATTTGCTCTGCCTTAACATATTTTTAAAATAATGAAACTAGAATCATTATAATATCAGTGATGAATTATAGATCAAGCACACAAAAAAGAGATTGTTTAGTTTCAGCACAATACATATACAAAACATCTAGAGTTCCTTTTTCAAGGTCGTCACCATGCAGGGTTTGCTAAAACAAGTGAGCGCTAATCGCTCAGCAAGCTGTGGATTCTGGTATTCAACCGAAAAAAATCTCTTGCATTGGATGATTTGGTGAATTTTGTTTTTACTTTTTTACAATCCATAGTATTGCATTGAACACTTCCATTTCTTAAGTCAATCAATTTGAAAACTGTTTACGTTAAACACTATTAATGATCTAGTTGTGCTGTCCTTGGACAAAACCTTCATTTTGTACTAATCGCCGAACTAAATTATGTCATGTTCTAAATTCATCCACTCGATCCATCTTCTGAAAACAAAAAAAAACAAGCAAATCTGCATTCCAAACAGTATATCTAATAACTACAAAAACAACCTCCTCAGATGCACCATCAGAATTTTCGAGAAGTCGGCATTTTTCCTGTCTCTGCTTCACCATGACTCTGGCTAGGAAACAAATTGCGTAACTTATTAAATTACATGCTTTCACCAGTTTGGCACTATCCGCCCGGTTCGTGACGTTCGTCAGATGAAAAACGTGTTGCTCCATTCCTTTTGACCAAACCGGAGAACCGTAGTCAGCCGGCAATATGTCACGGAATATGGGAAGTGGGTGGGAAGGTTGGTATCTTTCCTAAGTAGTAGCGCCAGCATCGTAATCAGTAGGAACTTTGTCGTTGCGTTTTTCCCAGTTGCGGTTCAGTAACGTTCAATTAAGCTGTTTGTCAGTTGGATGATGAGGAAAAACCTCGAACATTCGGAAAGCTGGCACACAAAACCGACCGAAAGAAGGAGGTGGAAATGATAGAGCTGTCTTCCAGGCGGAAGCATTTGATCGAGTGCTTTTCTTCGGACGTGAACGGTGAACATCTTCTTAAATTAGCTTCTTATGTATGTGTTTCATGTATGGGATTTGATTTATGCGTTGTGCTTCGGTCGGTATCACTAATCAATTTGGCTCACTCTCTATAAAGATGAACTACGCTCTATAAGCTTGGTTCGGTCAATGGCTGTGTTGCAATCTTAAGTGAGCTACATTAATCCCAGGGTGGCAGAATGGTGTTTAGGTTCTAAATCAAGTGGTAAGGCTGGTCCTAATTGGATTTAGCACTAGAGCAATTAATAGGCTGAGAAATTAGGCACAGCTGAATTATAGACGGCAGGAAAAATGACTAAGTATTGACATGGAAAATTCTTCTGAACAACATATTAATGTGTATGTGTTTAGAATTAAATGTAGGGATTTTTTCAAATTATACGTGCATGTTAAAAATCTGATAGATATAGTTTGCTTTCCAATAACCGAAGCGGAATGTTGTTCAAATTTATATCACGAAGCACTGTACTTTTAAGATAATGCCTTACGGGAGATCTCAAACATGTTTTTTGTAAACTTTAGCAATACCAATGTTAAAAACTGAGACAAATATTATGTGTGGCCAATCTTTTTACTTTTTTTTTAAAGCTTCTACAGTTGAGGATACCAATGCACTTGAGCGTTCCAGATGAAATCAGCCGGAAAAAGTAGAATTTTGCACGACCCTCTCCGATTTGGATGAAACTTTGCACATGTCTTCGGAATTGGTGACGATGGATTTTCCGCGGGTTAAGGGAATTTTTTGACTCAAGACATTTTTTTCAAAAGGACGTATGTGTTTTGTCATGCGTATATTTCAAAAAATCATAACTCGAAAACCGTAGGTTGTAATAAAATTGCGTCTGAAAAGAAGTTGTAGTTAATTAATTTGACTCTATTAAAAATTATGTACACTGTTAAAAAAAAAATTATTATTATAAAAAAAATCAAAAATCAAACTTAAAAATCAATTAGCAAATCTGGCCAACGTACGATTTTTATAATTTTTTTTTTTCAAAAAGCTTTAGGTTATAATAAGAAGAATAAAAGTTGTTCTACGATAGAGAAACTTGAGATAAAAAAGTTCTTAGAAGTAAGAAAAATTCAATTTTTTTTCAATTTGTTGTTTTTGCATAAACAACCATATTTTAATAATATAATACGATTGTTCTAGTGATTTTAAACAAAAATGCTCTTGGTGAGCACCATTCTATATGTACCCGATTTCGAGATAATTTTAAAAGTAATGTCGAAAAAAAGGCTTTTTCCATGAAAATATCCCTCTTTCAAAAGTTAGTCGTGATTGTCCATCTTCAAAAGTATTTTTTTTCAAATTGTACATAAAATTTTCAACAACTATCCTCTTGACACCAAGAAGATTGAAAATCTTCTTAATTAACGAAATTAACGAATCTTAATTTCCAAATAAAAATTTTGTGTTTTTTTTTGTTCATCCATGATTTATTTATTTTTTCAACTATTTAAAAAAAAATTGTATTTACATTTTTACAAACACTATTTCCTAACATTCCTATAAATATTATGAAAACTCAGTATTTCGTCAGTTGAAAATATTTTCGCAGCGATTTTGTTATCTGCAACTGGAATGAAGAAGTGATATTTCTGTGTACCAGGAATCATTTTTGTTTGCTGATAACTACCACCCCATTCTGCAGCTCCCTCTTCATATTCTTCTTGTGAAACATAGCAAAATGATATTTTTGTGAAATTTTCTTGATTTCTCTTAATAGCCCAATCATACAAAGTTTTCGCACTTGTTATTGGATGTTCATGTTGTTTGGCCAAGGTTGCTCTTGTTGCCATTCGTTTTAATGTGCCGCCAATTGCATCACATGGTCCCTTACCATGTGAAGTTGCGAAAAAATGCCACTCAGAATCAATGTTGTTTACTCTTTAATCTTGCAGAGGCTTGCAAAAAAAATTCTATTTTTGTATTGGGAAGCAGCCCCATCAGACATAAAAATGGCCTTTTTTATATTCATTAGTTGATTTAAATACGTTAGTAATTTAGAAATAAATACTTGTACCGCAATTGTATCATGTCTTAGAACTTCTGATATTACAACAAAGCTTAGATTTTTAAGCATTCCTGACTCCATATAATAAATAACTAACGGATGAGTTGTAGCCTGATCATTGTTCCAATGATGACTTTGAACAGCATCCTGAAGTACAAATGAATAATTCTCTGCAAAATCGCAAATAATAACTACTTCTCCTTCTTTCAATGAAGACTTTGTATCTTTTAAAAATTTATATTGCTTTGTTTTTATATAACCATGAGTTAATAGTTTTTCTAATTTCTCGCTAAAATATTCAACAAATTCATCGACAGGTTTTAATAGCGTTTCTAAATTACATCTATCAGTTGTAATCCATTGTTCGAACGATATCTCAGTCAAGTTATGTTTCTCAAGTTTTTTTAAAAATCTTATCTCAAATTCTGACAGCGTGGGACAATTTTCGCATTCACGGAGGTAACAATATTTTGATCTTGATAATGAATTACACAATAACTTCTCAAAATGTTGATTGCAATCAGTGTTGAATGAATATTTTTTTAAACTGTGAAGCATTAAATCAATATTCTCGTGAATTGCGCAAACACAAACGTTGTGAGAACCTGGAGCATTTAGCAATTTACAATGTTTTGGTCGTATTGCTGCAAAAGTACTAAATCCAATTTTATGTTCACTGACTTCTTTAAATCGAGTGAAAGTTTCTCTAAGTGATGAAAGTAATAGCCGTTTTTGAATATGTTGACGCTTACCATTAGTGTTTACAGAGACATAATCTCTTTTTCCCGGCATGGCTCTGCTGATGTTGTCCTCGTCAAAAAATTGTATCACTTGATTCTTTATATCCGGATTAAAACGATTCCCCAATCTGTCGTTGGGGGTAGCCAATACTCCATTTTCGGCTGCCAATTCTTTTGCTTGTAATGCAAGGTATTTGTTTGTTTCAAATTTGCTCGTTATCTGCTGAATCGTCCACGAATTAGGCAAAACTGTTAATATACGTATTTTATCTATTCTCGAACAATCTGGTTCTATGAATTTTTCTTTCAATTTGGAAATAATTTCATCATATTCCACAACCTTTGTTTTCAATGTAGCTAACTCTTCGACTTCTTCTTGTGGTGGTAAGCTGAATAGATATTTTCTAATACCTGCTACAATTTCGGCAAATTTTTGCCGACGGTATTTATCGTTTTTAAATTCGACAGGATTACGACGATACGAATATAACCGACATGAATCACAAATTCTTAATGACGTGTCCAAATGGACCGTACACTGCATGGATAACAGTTTTCAATTAACTTGTCAGTTAAATTTCTAAGTTAAGGCGAACACCGTCTCCCGATTTCACGAAAAGGTTTACAACAATGCTTTGTTTCGAGTTCCAGTTCAAATCGTTTTACACTTTACGCTACTTATGAAAGACACTGTTAAACTGATGTCATGACTTTGTAATGTAATTCTTTATATACGTACTAGGTACGCACTTTAGGTACTTTTTTGAAATATTGGTATGTGCAGGGGTATGCATGTAAATTATATTTTCTGACACCAAAGGGAATGCATGAATAGGTTTAAATGGGCGTAACAATTGTATTCTTACTGGTATAAACAGTTGAACTAATTAAATACATTATGTTTCTACCTGAACAAAATACGCTTGTACACTAACATGAATACTAATTATTTTTGTTTCGGGTTAGGTTTTCATAATATACTGTAAGTAAAAGCAGCAAATTTGGTCGTGTTACCTACAGTAAATATCAGGAATCAGTTTGTCTAGTATACTCGGTAATAAAAGGTATATTGTAGAAAATTTTATGTACAATTTGAAAAGAATACTTTTGCAGATGGACAATCAGGACTAACATTTGGAAAAGGGATATTTTCATGGAAAAAGCCTTTTTTTCGACATTACTAACAAATTATCTCGAAAACGGGTACATATAGAATGTTGCTTACCAATGGCATTTTTGTTTAAAATCACTAGAAAAATTGTATTATATTATTAAAATATGGTTATTTATGCAAAAACAACAAATTAGAAAAAAAATTTCTTACTTCTAAGAACTTTTTTATCTCAAGTTGCTCTATCGTAGAACAGCTTTTATTCTTCTTCTTATGACTCAAAGCCTTTTTGAAAAAAAAAATATAAAAAAAGTACGTTGGACAGATTTGCTAATTGATTTTTAAGTTTAATTTTTAATTTGTTTTGAGATTTTTTTTTTTACAGTATGCATATTTTTTTCATAAAGTCAAATTAATTAACTACAACTTCTTCTCAGACTCAATTTTATTACAACCATCGGTTTTCGAGTTATGATTATTTGAAAAATACGCATGACAAAACACATACGCCCTTTTGAAAAATTTGTCTTGAGTCAAAAAATTCCCTTAACCGGCGGAAAATCCATCGTCACCAATTCCGAAGACATGTGCAAAGTTTCATCCAAATCGGAGAGGGTCGAGTTCAGTCATTTGCTCATTTGGCAGAGAAATGCTCACTTTTCATCAATCTATTTCAATCATATAACATATAACAAGGAGTTGTAAGTCTAACATATTAGAAAAGCATACAGATCCCTCGAAAATTAGACTTTCTATCCGAAGCTCGGGTGGTTGAGTCTTATATAATTTATATATAGTTGAATTAACTCAGCTCAATGAACCAAGCATATAGTTGTGTGTGTGCATTAAAAATAATGTCGCATCAGTTTCTTAGTTGTTCATCTTACGATTTTGGCTCTATATATGGTAGCTATATTCTTGTGGCATAATCTTGAATTGTATTGAAATCAGTCATTCTGTTCCGGAGATATCTGAGAAACATGTTTCAGTGAAAATGAGTTCTAAGTCTTAACATGACCTGAATCATGCTAAATTCATCATTTAACACTTCAAATCACATCTGAATTGAACAACCAATTTCAAGGACCGAGTGTAGGAACCCCAGGGGAAATAGCAACTCCACATAGAGTTACAGGACCCCCAGATCAGTCATATATGGACAAGTCATTGGAACTCCAGAAAATTTAACCAGAACCCATCATGCTACACCTCAAATCACATGGAATTCAAAGATGAGTGCAATGAGGATTCCATTAAGTGTATCAAAGACCCACATTGGACACACCCGGACATGTTCCGGGTACTCCATGAGACGTACACAGTATTGTACTTGATTCAAAACCCATCCTTCGACATTTTAAATCACATGAAGATCTCCAAGAGCATCATATTCTGGTGAAGTTCCCAGAAAACACGGATAAGTGGCCTGTGATTTAATTCTTGGAAATTCAATTGCACTTGAAAATTCCGTTTAGTAGGTGGAGCGTGGTGGAGCTGAGCTGCAAGCCACCCGGTGGGTCATAGGTTGCGGATCATGAACGGAATGTTGAGGGGCTCTTCCAAAATCCCACAAATATCCGAAACAGCCCTGCCAAAGCGAGTCACCTCGCAATAAGGGTAAAAGTCCAGGCCTTCACCAACCTGAGCGTCTGTTCTTCATGTCAGAGGTGGCTAAAACCGGCGTCAGTTCTCCATGTTAGGGGCGGCCGATCAGTGTCCGCGTGCCTGCGTAGGCCCTACAAGCCAGCCGTAAAAATAATAATAATTGAAGGAAGAAGGGACTAACGATTGGGAACTCGAAACATGGAACTGTAAGTCTTCAATTTTTCGGGAAGTACCCGCATTCTTTCCGACTTACTAAGGGTCAGCAAACTCCACATTGTAGCGCTGCTAGAGGTTTGCTAGAAAGAATCAACGGTACATACGTTAAGCGATAGTTATACCATCTACCAGAGCTGCAGCAATACATGCGAGCAGGGTGTATCTTTTATCGCGATGGGCAAAAAATCGACAACAGAATGCGCAAGTTGAGAATCAAAGGCCGTTTCTTCAATGTCAGCATAATTAACGTGCACAGCCCTCACATAGGAAGTGACGATTTCCACAAGGACGCCTTTAACGCGTAGCTTGAACGGGAATACAACAGCTGCCCAACCAAGACGTCAAAACCGTCATCGGAGGTCTCAATGCTCAGGTCAGCCAGGAGGAAGAATTCAGACTTACTTCCAGCATAGTCTCCCATATCGGTACACCTGGAGATTATCAAAAAAGACCAAATCACATATCCACTATGGTTTGATTGATAAAAGACACTTCTCGGATATTATCGAGGTCAGGATCAATCGCGTCGCCAACATCGATTCAGATCACAATCTGGTAATGGTCAAAGTGCGCCAAAGACTTTCCGTTGTGAACAACAATCGACAATCGACGGAGATAAGTTCAAGGTGGTGGATGAGTCTGTGTACTCGGATCATCAGATCAGAATACGTCAGATAACAACTACAGAAGAGAAATTTGGAGACGCATTATTACCAGAAGTCGTGCTTACTATGGACTCCAAAAGACCTTCAGGTTTGGTAAACTACGCCCCCTTACAAAATATACCATTTATAAAACGTTGATAAGACCGGTAGTTCTCTACGGGCATAAGGCGTGGACAATGCTCGAAGAGGACCTGCAGGCACTTGGAGTGTTGGAACGACTCGGGCTTAGGACCATCTTTGGTGGTGTTTGTGAAAACTGTGTAAGGAGGAGAAGGATGAACCACGAGCAGACGCAGCTCTATGGTGAACACAGTATCCATAAAGTCGCTAAAGCTGGAAGGGTACAATGGGCGGGACATGTTGTAAGAACGTCGGACAACAGCCCCGCAAAAATGGTGTTTGCCTCGCATTCAACAGGTACAAGACGCAGAGGAGCAAGACTTTGGAAGTGTGGTACATTCGATCAACTGGGGACAAGCAGCCCGCAACCCAGTTTTATGGAGAAATATTGTGGCGTAGGTGCAGTCCTGATGTTGGAGCAGCATAAGTAAGTAAGTACCGCCATTATAACATTACCTGATACAGAATATACCTCCAAATTTCTCAGCTCAAGGCTACCCCCTCTAATCCCGTACATTGTACTCCCTAGATCTTGCTTGTTACGCCCGTCGTCGTTGCCAACCGAATTGCTATCGAACACTACCGCGAGCTCATAGCCTTCGAATGCTGTTCATCTCATAACAATGTTGAAGAACAATGTTGAACAGCCGAAAGCCCCTGCACACAACACTGGATTGCATCCATTGTAGCCTTGATTAGTCTGGTCAGCTTTCCCAGAAAGTCGTTCTCGTCCATGATCTTCCATAGGTCTTTTCGGTTGCCTACGGTATCATATGCGACTTTAAAGTCAATGAATAGATGATACGTAGGGACTTTATATTCACTTTTGGAGGATTTGCCCCAAAGTGAAGATTTGGTCCGTTGTAGATTGGCCATCGCTGAAGCCGGTCTGATAACTTTCCACAATTCTATTTGCTAGTGGCGACAGTCGCTGGAAAATGATTTGGGATAGCACTTTATAGGAGGCATTAACGACGATTGCACGATAATGTTCACAGTCCAGTTTATCACCCTTCTTGTAAATAGGGCATATAACCCCATCCATCTACTTTTCTGGACCCTGTTTCTGCAACGATACTATCCCTTCCAAACAATTTGTTTTTCTTCAGCTGTTTGATGGCATCCTTAACCTTACATATCATCGGGGCTGACACACCTCCGTCACATGCTGCATCACCGACGACCGTTTCTTAGCTGTCTTGGTGTTCTCCCTGTACTCCATTTAGATTTTCATCGAAGTGCTGTTTCCCCCTTTCGGTCACCTCTTCTTCTTTTAGCATTTCAAGCTTATTACTTTCACAATTCGCTTATTGCTTACTCTCTGCTTAGTGTTCCAAATGCACTTCCACAGATTTTGACAGTTATTGAGAGCATTTGATGCCAGTTACCATTATTGCATTAGTACCGAGTATTTTTGTACCGAAAAATGAATAGACCAGACTAGGAATGTTACCCACTCACCTCCAGCATGGTATTGTAATGTAGCTGCGCTTTTACCGACTGAGATAAGGGAGGATCCTCACATTCGTTTTTAGAATACTCCCATTTTTCCATGTAATATTTTTAATATGACTTAGAAATGCATCATGGTTGTTATACCAAGATACTTGGTATCTTCACTGTAGGGTACGAGAATATCCTCCAGTTAGCAAGACGACCTTGGTTTGCCAGTTTATGAAAAGCCACATTAGCAGGTACCCATGTACCCAGCCAAATGGTTAAGTTGGTTTAATGCCGTTCCTCCAACAGCCATGCTCAATTGTAGATAGATAACTCGCAGAGTTGGAGAGTACAACAGTCTGAGTTCCATTTAACAACTCGCATGCCTGTAAGAGCACCTAGGGCTCAACTGAGTAGATACCACTAAGACCGGATAACCAGCAGAAGCGACTTATGGCCCCCAACCTCATCTTCGATCAATGAACCTTCCGTGAATAGCGAATTTTGAGCCGCATATGTCGTAAACTTCCCCATAAGCAGCCTTAGCCGCATCTGACCTTTGCTCCACACAATCGTTGTATATGCTAGTACATTATGGGGCACAAAGAGTCCCATGCCCGTTGTCACCGCCTAGGTCTCTGTCATTACCTGAGTGTCTTTACTCCTGTCAGGTCGTGCCACTACTTTTTTTGCTTAGCAAACGGTAGATCTGTATCCGAGAGCGAGGTCCCTTGTTGTAATTTCGTGGCTTTGATAGCCAGGCCTTCAGTTGCTACGTTCGCCAGGGGGATCTTTCCATATTCCACCAATGAGGAAGCTATTTGTGAGGTCCGAAAGGCTCCGTTTAAAATTCTGTTGCAATTAGGCGCATTGAGATGCTGGAATTTTAGGCTGGAAAAACATACCGCACTTATCCATATAGTTTGCAGGCACGATCGTTGCCTTAGCAATCTTGGTCAAGGTACGTTTAAGGTCCGACGAACGTTTAACTTAACGTTGACGTTACACGTCACTGACTTTGCGTGCTTCACAAACCGCAGTTTGTGATGATTTGTCACACCAACTAGCTTCATTTTACGCACTGTCTTGACCTCTAGCTAGTCGATACAAACGATCAGTAAGCTTGGTCTGTGAGTTTGACCAAAGCAGACCAAAGTACATGATCTTAGTCATCTCGGTAGAAATAAAAAATCCTACACTATCATCTCAGTCAACCAAAACATCCATTGCATTTTGCATGCAGTGCCTAGCTGCAATAGTGTGTTTACCAAACACGACAAGGGTTATATCAACGACATACACAACTATGTGTCCATTGGCTGAGCTGCGCTGAAACACGAGTTCATCGTAATCAGAAACAGTGTGACAGATATTACTGACCCTTGCAAGATGTCATTCCCTAGCAACCTTGGTTCAGAGGTTGCGCTGGCGTTCAAGATTCGATAATCCTTATTATGTAGGAAGTTTTCCACATAGGCCAAAAAGCGCTTTACGATGTTTCATTTCTTGAGGGTAGTCAAGATTGGAAGCCTCTATATGCCTTGAACAAATCGAAGGGCACTATTTCAACGTGTAGATCCTCCACAATCGCCCTGTCCAATAAATGATCGAGCTCGGAGAAGATTGGACTCGGGAGCCGAGGATGTCAAACAGCCTCATAAACCTTCGCCCCAGCTTGCAACCGAATGGTTCGGTTCACCTATGGAGCCTTCGTGACCAGGCCGATTAACTTAGTCATGGACAAACCGGGCCTACTACATTTCGAACTGCTATCAGAACAGGTGACGGCCATCCGAATACTGGCAAAAAACCGTCGCAATCCCAAGTAACAATTTTGGCTTTATAAGGGTTCTGAAGAGCATCAATTAGACTTCAAGAATGCTATAAAACCATGATAAAACCAGCAATGTTCCTTGGGAATAACACCCTCCCCTTAATTCAACGAGCATCAGATCGACTCGAAGAGCTAACGGGCACAACGTTACCTACCATCGGTCAACTCACAAGTTGACAAAGACATAGAGTAACGACTAAGGATATCCATCCAATCTTATGGGCTGAGTAGTAGAGGGTTCCTTGCTGAAGCCGTTCCAGTTCGTCGCGTTTGAACTTCACTTTAAGCAGGAGGCCTGCAGCTTCTGACAAGACTACAGGGTCTATATAAGCAGTTTCAGACTTGTCAGTAGAACTGTGGAGCTACATCTCAGAAAATGATGAATATGTCAATCACGGATTCAGTCCAGTGGAGAAATCAATCCGAGTCGGTTTTCCATCATTCACTACTGAGCAACCCAATTTGTCCAGCAGCTAAGCCTGAGCGAATTGCTTGCCGTGAATGTCCTTATGTGAAAACTATGAGAGATGGTCCTCATTCAAATCGTCCAGAATCACATATGGTGCAGGCAGTTTGGAGGCAAGATCTTCCAATTTGCCAATGTTATTCAGTTCTTGGCAGATCGTACACCTTCCAAGACAAATGTATTTTGACTGCGGTGGCCTCCAAGTCAGTATCCAATTGTATTACTATATGTGGTATACCTTCTTTGATGAGGATGCGATCCGGATCTGGATCCAGGATGAGACAGGTCTTGTCGTCCATCACCACCACCACGTCGTCCCGCTGATTCGCCGGGAAAATCGAGTTGACCATCTTATTCAGCTGTGCCGCTGCGTCATTGCCTGCAGCTCCGAAACCAGTGGACACGACTTCCGCTTCCTGACATGTATGTTCATGTTCGCCAGGTACTTTTTTGGTTGAATCGACCTCCCGGCCAAGCGCACGCTGGGATGTAGCCATATTTCCCTCGTTCTTCCTCTTCAGCATCCTTTGGAGCTTCTTGTCGCTCAGGGTCGTCGGCCGTCTGGAACCGGGCTTTCTTTCGATACTCTGACTGTTGTCTAATAATGCCAAGATGTTGTAGATGCCGGAACGGGCGTATCCGGCGTCCACAAAGTGCCGCACGATGTCCGTTTTTGACGCGGTGGGGTGCCGTTCTTTGAACGCGCACACTTTTGAACGGAGTTGCTTCACTGTTTTTACCATCACGGTTAAAGTTCGACTGATAGAGACTCATGGGTTACTATGATTGATGCTGCATGATTACTTCCATCAGTGTGGGTGAAGGTTAACCCATGAAAAATCAATTTTTATCCATTTTTTATTATTCAAACGTTATCAGAGAAAGTCGAAAATCAATTGAAGCATAAAGTAGGCAGAAGGCACGACATGTTTCAAGAGACTCTAATTACAAATTATTCAACCAAATTACAAATTATTCAATCAAACTTAGATTTTTTTACAGAAATCTGTAAAGTTTTACCGAGTTCTCAACAGCTGAATGTTCGGTAATCCGATTTTACGGATTTCGGTAAAATTTTACCTAAAGCCGGTAGTTTTTTACAGATATCTGTAAAATTTCACCGAAATCCGTAAAATCGGATTACCGAACGTTCAGCTGTTGAGAATTCGGTAAAACTTAACAGATTTCTGTAAAAAATCTAAGTTTGATCGTTTTTTAATTTGTATTAGAATAGATTGCTTTTAAGAACGTTAACATTGCTTGATGCGGAAATTAGTCCCAGTAGTGAAATAAATTGAAAGTGTTTTTCCAATGAAAAACCACTACCACACTTTGCGAGTGGCCCCAACAGCATCCTTACTGTTGGTTTAAATAGGATCGAATTGGCGTTCAAAATAAAAAACCAACATCACACGATGTGTTTGGTCCCAAAGGCATCTCTACTGTTGGTTCATATTGGACTTAACCGAATCCCTAGTGTTCCTTAACGTTCACATTATTTTTCAAATGAAAAACCACCATCACACTTGTGAGTTACCCCAATATCATGGTAACTGCTGGTTCAAATCAGTTCAAAGTTGCTATTTGTAATATTGGTACAAATTGGTCCAAATCGGAAATCGTCTAAAGGCCAGTATCGACTGAAAAAGTAAAGAGGTTACAGAATTTTGTTTAATATTACCAAGTGGAATTTTGACAATTGATCTGCATGGAACGAAATGTCACCTTCACTTACGGAATAATCGGGCAAATCATTTTTCCGAAAGTAAAAGTGACCGCTCCTATTAGTTTGCGTGGAAACCTTACAAATTTCAGTTTTATTTTTCGTTCTTTTCAGGTGGATACTGCTGCAAAAATTTATTTTCGATTCATAACTTTTCCGTTTTAGTAAACGGAATTTAGCATGGGTTTGGGATAGAAAAAGAAATTTCTTTCAAACACGATACCGACCTTAATGCATAAATTATTTCTTAGACGTTACGCGAATCCAGCATATCTTTAACCAAAACAAACCTTGCTGCTAAACAACCGTGATTTCTCATGGAAGTGCAGAGATGTTCTCGGCTTCCAGTATCCCGTCAACGTTTTCCTACCGCTTCCTTAATTGACCTGCATTCAGATGGGGCAGGCGTCAGTATTCTTGGATTAACAGGTTTTACACATTGAGGGTGTATGTTAGTCCACAGCATAATCTGTTAGTTCTCTGTTAAGTATCAGCTGACCTGTCAATAACAGAGAAGCAACCTAACACGGTCAATCATACTCATGTATGATCCGCCCTCCGTTTATTGAAACTGGAAAAAAAAATCTTAAGAAAGTACTCAGCACTGAGTAAATTGTTTTGGCAGTGTTTGAGCTATATCATTAATCGGTTTTTTTACATCAAAAGTTTTACTGTTATTCCGTACAATATAACATTACTGACTACTAACTTCTATCGCTGACTTGTCGAAAACAATTTCCAAATCACTCAAAGCATCAACGTCATCGTACTGCACAGACAATCCTCTTATCATCTTGTTATTTTACATGTGTATGATTGAATTGTCGTTTCCAAGAAATCGACGATGGATGTGAAACGTGACAATTACCTTATATCGAGGAATATCAGTATTCACCATCCGTGCATTAGATTCGTCACCTTGTTGACCTCACATCACCCACCAAGGCTCATGTAAGCAGAATCACTTTCCCAAATTCGAGAATCCCCATTTCAACGCACATAACTTTCTATCGACGCCTGCTCCACGTGACCTGTCATTGGATTGTCTGTCCCATTTACGCAGAGGAGCCTTACGTAAGCTGCCGGTCGTTGCCAGTAGTAACGCTCGAATCCGAAAAGCGAGAGTGAGGAAAACGAGTAAAAGATTCCTTCTCTATAGGTACCTTCTGCATGAAATTCGTTTTGGAGCCCACATTTTGTTATGTATCGCATCTTGTAGTTGTTCCTGTTCTACAGTCTCCATCATAGCCGAGCGAGACAAACAACCCTCCAACCAATCCCCAACTCTGTACGGAAAAGCGCTTTCATCACCATTGGGTGGTGTATGAACGAGTAAACGACCGACAGCAGCCACAAGCGACAGTAAAGCAACAAGGAAGAATTATGTGTTGCGCAACATCCATCTCCAGCATACTCGGTACATACGTTGGGGGTGAACGCCTACTTTTCCGTGTCGTTTACATAGGCATTACAGTTAATTACTCTGGCTGTCGAAAATGCGCGCATGGAGCACAGTTGAAGGGGAATACTTCTCACGGTTTTTTTTTTTACTCAGGTTGATCTAGTAATAAAATTATCTATTAGGCTTAACCAAAATTGGGCTCAGAGAAGAAATTCACTTAAATGTTTCCTTATGAAATTCGATGTACTTTCAGGAAACGTTACATGCATGGAGCAAACATAATTACGCCATTCTGGCGAATCACATAAGTAGCACCGAACACAAATATAAAACTTATATTTTTCATGTGTCTTATCTTAAAACAGTACAATTTGAATAGTATAGTCACGTAGATGAACTATTGATGCTAAAGGTTGTATTCGATAAAAATAGCACACAACTCACCAAAATTGAGCCGATCATCGGATTTTCCTAAAATTTTCAGAGAATAGAGAACTTCCTTTATTTTTGAGATTTTTAGCTCTGAGCTGGTTCATCTCCCGTCGTAGTCACTCAAATAACTTTTGGGTATTTTCGTAACTTGTCCGGGGGTGAGATTCGAACTCGTGACTTTGGCGTAAGAGGTGTTGATGTTAACTACTACGCCGGGGTCGCCCCCACAAACAAGTTATGATTTGCAAAATTTCTTTTATTTAATTTCATTGCCCATCCAAAATGCTCGCAACTTCGTGTAAAGTTTCCGGGCGCATTTTTCGCAGTGATGTTTTGCTTTTCATTCCGGTTTGGGGCTTTCCTGTTAACTTGCAACGCTTCATGGTTTTCTGCACAATACCGACTGACACCTTGAACTTTTTAGTGACATTTCGAATTGACATGTTTGGACAGTTCTTGATCTGTTGCATCACTTCGGCCACCTGGTCATTTGACTGTCCATTTGACCACTTTTACGACAACAATTTTATTTGCAATTGATTTTTAGAGTAAGCGCACAAACTTTTTCACGGACAATCTCTTGTTTCAAAGACATGACTGGAACTGCTGTATGAATAACTAAGAAACTCAAATTATTAAAATTTTCAGGATACTTAATCAGATGGTTCAAAAGATACAGAAGATTTTCAGTATGCCATTTTTATCGAATACACTCTTTAAACAAAGCTAGGTTTATTTAGTTGACTAATATGTGTGTCCTACACCACAGGTAACACCAAATGTTTATTTGTGCATTTTTGCTCTAATGTGACAAATAATAATGTTGCCATTCCGGTAAGTGAAAACTATTTAGGATACTACTACGGAATTGAAATAGTGCAGAAGGTGGAACGGGTGTCGAACTCTCACTTCATGGCAATTCGCTTGAACGAAGGGTGACGCCGCTTACCACTTGACCACGAAATTGACGTACGATTGGATCTCATAGGCACTACAGCAACTTTAAGTAATAACATTAATTTAAATGTAATAACATACTGTGTAATCATAACAATAAATAATAGAATAAAAAATTACCGATAATACAATGTATATTTGCATCTTTGTTGGCAATCCTCACATTGAAAGACCTAATTTAGAGGTACTGTTGGATTAACCATTTATATCTATTAAGATTCATATTTGTGTCTAATATCTTTTTAAAAATTGTTTTATAATATCATACTTTTTACTTTTCAACCACAGAGCAAATTGCGAGTGATGGGAGCTTTTATCACTCATCTTGCAGAAACTTGTTTGGTTTTGGACTGCATTTTCAATCAATTGTGGAGTTACAGGATTTAATAATAGCTTAAGCCATTCATTCATGCTCTTTCTGTTACTTAACATTATTGCTTGTTTCAAATCGAAGCAATTCCATATATTGAAATTATTAATTAAGAGAAAAATAAATTTTATAACTGTTTCAACACATCTTGTGCATATCTCTAATGCGCGTGTAGTGGTCAATTATGAACATATTTTTACGGCCCCTTTTGTCGCACATATGTTCCAACAGATTTACCATACAAACAAGGCAATCATTGGTTTTCATAAAACAATTACAAATCCTTCAACCTTAACCCATATATTTTACTAGAAATCTCTTGTGTTCCTTATGTTATCTATCATGTTGGTGATTTGGTTGATGGTAATGTTTAAGAAGATTCTTATTATTCCATATCTTACGTGACAAAATGGCCGAATGTTAAGAAGGATCTAGTGTGCTTGAAGCTTTACGTCAATACCGTTCTGATGCCGACGAAACATTGTTCATCTCGGGCTTTATAACTTGTTGTTTATGACATTCATGATGCGATTGAGTGCCAACGCGAGTATTGATTCAAATGGATTGGGTAAATGTGATTGCGGTAGTTTATATAAACGAGAATTGATTGACAACTTGCTGAGCAAAAATCCTTCATTCTCAACAAGTTGCTTGTTTTTTTTAAATTATAGTAAAAAAGACGGAAAAAGCAAGATATGTTCGTTGAGTCCGGTGATCTGTTTATACTAGTAGCACAGAGAACAGACATCTAAACAGGAATGCCCTCCGTGTGTAAATTTCTGTAACTGCCATTTGAAAATTACAGCTCGTTTCCGTTAGATTTGGAGAGTGATTTGATGGCACCATCGCCTCGAGATTTGACAGTCGTTGTATGTCTATGAATTTTAGTATGGTGAAACATAGAATAGGCGGCGCTGATGTTCCAATGGTTTGCTTTTAAAAGTTTACTCAGTAAATTGGGAACAAAATGTTCGAGCCTGGATGGCTATGGGGAGCCTGTGCTATTAGTTCATAATAGGTTGCAAAGCGTCTTGTTTTCGCATAGCGCGTTATCTATTGTTCGGTGATGCGTTGGTCGACTGAGAGAGAATGAGGGTGATGGTGGGTAGCGGAGAACAGTACAAAACGCCCTGGTGGGATAGAATGACCCATTCAATAAATATGCTCAAATTTTCAAAGCTATAGCTTTAATGGAATGATACTTTACCAATTTTTAAGTAAAACAGCATAACTCATAATTTTGTAGTGCAATAAAGCACTAAATACACCAAAACATGATCAAAATTGAAGAAACTGCCCTGACTGTACCTCACATATAAATAATAGAATTATTCAAATAAGATTTTACCACGCATTAATATCCATGGTTTATAATAAATTCACTTAACATATATCGCACACAACCAAACTTCAAGATAATATCAAAGCTTCACTACAATTCTACGTATTTTCAGAATATTTAGACTATCGTGCAAAACTAAAGCTAGGGCAGAACGCACCGTGGCGTTATCTATTCGTCTACACGCTTAGAAAAAAGTACCCAGTGGAGCTGTTAATTGTATGAAACCAACATTGGGTATAAATAACTGACTTCTGGTAAAATTCTACCTAAAAGAAAATAACTTGAACCCAATAATAGATAAATATAATTATGCACAACGTGCTTCCCACACTTAACTGCTCCTTTGGGTGCTTTTTTCTAAGCGTGTATATAATGAGGAGTTGGCAACATATCACAAAGTTTTACGCACCGTTTTTATTCTATACCCATTGGCTTGGCTACCAAACAGAGCTAAGAGGACGTTGCGATATTTGGAAACTTTACACCTCTAATGAGCAACTTTTTATAGTCGTGTTTTCACTTTTTACAAGCGGTGCATGCATATCCCAGTGTTGTGGTGCGTCTTACCCCAATTTTGGGGTGCATATTAAGCAGTTAAACAGACGTTTCACCCCGGTGTCGTTTTTGGATCAAATTGGAAAAGATTTAAAATATCATGAATATAGACTGTTCCAGAAAGTATAAGCACACTTTCAAAATATCAAAAAAGTCATGTTTTTTTTTGTTTTAATAATTTTATTTGGCAAATCATATTTGTATTTGTATTTGCTTTGGTTAAAGCCCAAAAGGTCCTCTGAGCAGTTCGGCGGATTCATACATTTTGAGTTTTGTACCATTCTAAAGTGCCCTTTGCGTAATGACATGACGCCAAATCAGGCCAAAACACTACTTGACCTTCGTACTGCCTGATTATCGGCAATAATCGCTTCTGGAGACATTCCTTAACGTATTTCTGAGTGTTCATCGTCTCCGTTGTGATATATGGACTAGATGTTTTACCACACTCGCATGTTGCCTGCCAAACCATAACCTTCTAACCGATTTTTTTCGGTAAAAATGGCCTTCTCCGTTTCGGGAATGTCTTTGTCTTCGCTTACAGTATAGAATTGTGGTCCGGGGAGCGTTTTGTAATCTAGTTTCACATACGTTTCATCGTCCATTATTATACACTCAGAATTTCTACACAATAACGAATCGTAGAGTTTGCGGGCCCGTGATTTCACGGATGTGGCCTGTTTTGGGTTCATTTTGGGTTTTTCAACTTCCGGTATGTTTTTAGCCCCAGTTTTTTTTTTGGTACGCATGACCTTACTCGACGAGATCGCTAGTTTTTTCGCAACATCCCGAAAGGAAGTCACTGGTTTTCGCTTGTAGGCATCCCTGATCTTTTTATCGATATCCGGACTAACAGGAGCGGATTTCCGACAACTTTTCAGTGCATCTTCAAACGTACACTGTTCTCTATATTTTCGAATCGCAGATCGTACCACTCCGACACTTACACCCTCTTCCTTGGCAATTTTTTTCAAGGGGAGTCCGCTCACAGTGACTGCGCATTTTGATAGGTAACACAAAACTGAGCACTTTTTTGATGCTATGTCATTCAGAAATGTGCAAACAAAAGGACGCAGCCAAAACATGTTGAAATATTTCATTATTTTCAGAGTGACCGTTAAAATATGGTGTGCTTATACTTTCTGGAACAGTCATTAATTATCGTTTTTAATTTAAATCACATTTTATCTAAAACGAAAACATCGTAATGCAAGATACACAATAACTTTTTCCTAAATTTCAGCTTCCATTTCCTAGTTATTCACGATGTTGCTTAAACGGTACGTTTTGTACCATCCTCGCCTACAACCTTATCATCATCTTGACAATTATGCTGTGCAAGTTTCCAAAAATAGTTTTCCATCATTGAAATGGCAACATAATAATTTGCCACATTAAAGCAAAACCTCATACAAGCATGTTATGTTGATTGGGAATTATGATCCTGGAGAATTAAAATTTGTTGTTGGGGTATTCATAGCGTGATTAGTAAACCTATTTGGGTCACGATATATTCGAATGTGTTTTCGAGTAGGAAACGCGTTCGCATGCCCTGGAGGATAAGCGTATCATTGTTTTTGCCCTACATTATACGATTGTGTCCACATCTTGAACATAAGAACCCTTTTTACGGGCTTGCGTGATTTTACGGCCCAGGTTTTGGTCCATAAGGCCCGGTTTACGTCCAGATTTTTACTTGTCCTGAAAGGAGGACTCCTCACCATACTTCCGAATCGTGTTACGAATTGCTCCGATGCTCACACCTTCCACTGTCGCCAACTGACTTAGAAAAACGTTGGGGAAGTGCGCCATTTCTGCACGATCTGTTTGCGCTTTTCCGGGGAAATGCTTCACATTTTATGAAAAGAATTGCACCGGTACTTCCGATTCACAGAGCTATACATTGCGATATTAACAATGATATACAGTTATAAAATCGACAGCTGTCTGCTGACCCCCAGCGAAGCAAATACGTTCGATAGTTTGTAATTAACGCCAGCTCCACCCTGCAGCGAAGAGGACCATCATCGTGCCGTACTATGTATTGGCCGGATACAGCCGACCGGCCATGAACATAATTTTGGCACTTCTGGAGGAAGGTGAAAACATCGAGCGCAAACCGGGTTCCGGCCGTCCAACGGGTTCGCCTAACCTCAAGCGCTGAAACGGAAGACGGAGGCGAAACCCTTTGCGCCTTGGGCCGAGAGGTCAATAAGTGTTTGCACAACATGATCATTGTCAAGAAAAAGCGAGAGTCAAGGATGCCCGTGTCGAAAGCGAAAGCGACCACTCAAAAGCAGCAGCTGAAGGTGCTCGTCAAAGATATCTTCCATACGATCCGCAACGACTATGGACGACGACACGTACCTGACGCGCAACAGAAATGACTGGCAGGGTACCGGCTATTTCACGTCCTTCAGTAAGGAGGTGAGCAGCGACGCGAAGTTTCCGATGAATATCCTCTTGTTGCTGACAATCAGTGAAAAGGGGATTTCAAAGCCGCCCTTTTTTTCTCAGGGCGGTCAAAGGTTAGGTTTACAGCACGATGTGCTTACCAGAAGTGGCGACCTTTATTAAGAAACACCACCCGAACGACGATTTCGTGTTCTGGCCAGCTCTGGCCTCGACACATAACACGAAGTGGTCGCTGGATGAGACGGAGCGTTTGAAGATCCCACTCATCCCAAGAATGCCAAACCTAACGTGCTGATATTATTAATTAATATGAGAATGGAAATATGGCCGAGTGTTGTCATGCAGCAAAATCATTTTGTCGTGTCTTTGCTGGTATGGTGGCCGCTTATATTTCAATGTTCGTATCTTTTTTTTGCGTGGCAATCGATTTCTTCTTATATCTTCCTCCGATTTTCACTTTCTTAGGATGCTTCCGAAGTGCTTGCCTGCATGATGGCTCAATACTTTTCAATTGGCCGCAGTTCCGGTGCGTTCGGGGGGTTGAGATGCTTCGGCACGAAATTGACCTCCTTAGTTTTGTGCCACTCCAAAACCTCTTTCGAGTAATGGCACGAGGCTAAATCCGGCCAGAGAAATTTAGGACCCTCGTGTGACCTCAGAAGAGGAAGAACACGCTTCTGGAGGCTTTCCTTTAGGTACACCCGCCCATTGACCGTTCAAGTTGTCACGAATGGGGTACTCCGCTTTCCACACGAGCAAATTGCTTGCCAAATCATATATTTTTTGGCAAACTTTGACATCTTCTGCTTTCTAACGTCTTCAGGGACATCGAATTTATGATGAACAGTGCAAAACTGGAGCCCCGGAAGCTGGCGGAAGTCTGCTTTTACATACGTTTCATCATCCGAGGCAATGTGGTTTCGTCCACATCTGGGTGTAGAGCTTCTGTGCACGTGTTTTTTACCTACCGTGTTCTGCCGCTCATCGCGATTGGGAGCCTTTTGGACTCTTCACGTGTTTCCGTATCTTGCTCGAACGTTTTGGTTAAATTCAGTTTCTTTGCCACATCTGGAACTGAACTATTGGGGTTCCTCTTGAAAACTTCAACTACCCGCTTGTGATCCTTAACACTATACGGAGATCCATTTTTGCCACTTTTCTCTTTCCGATTGATGGTCAAACGTTCGTGGTACCGATTTAAAACACGAGACACCGCAGAATGTACTATTCCAAGCTTCCTGCTGATGGCACGATGAGAAAGATTCGGATTTTCGAAGAACGTGCGCAAAATTTCTTTGCGCCGCTGCTGTTCTTCCAACTCCATATTTGGAATGATTACACATCTTCTAGTGAAATTTACACAGCGTAAATAAATACACATTGAACTAACTCCACCCAAAATTTCAATAGAAACTACCCAACGGGTAAAAAGTTACAGCCATTTAAAAGTGTTGCAATTTGATTCCGTACAACCTTTATATCTGAAAAATCCAAATTTGGCCAACACCCACCTCTGAAGAAGTCTGCACATTGTAGCCGAAATACGCGTATTTGTCAATATAAGCAATAAAATTAGTTATAATTTAATGGAAATTGCTTATCTTTCCTCTCATTTTCAAGTTACAAAAAAAACTTAATTTTAGAAAAATGATTTTTATGATAATCGAAAAAAAAACTTCTTTTGAATTCTGATGATGATGATGATGATAATGCACCACTGAAAAATAGGGACAACTGGTTGCTGCTTAATTGAAAATTATCGTGACTATCCGTTATTACTTATCGATTTTAATGCATAAATAAATAACAAGTGCCCTTAATCAAAATAAAATTGTTTTTAATGGGGTATTTCAAACGCAGCAGTCAAAATTCATAAATTGCCTCGACAAAAGATAATGAAGCCATCCGTCATTCTGTTTGCAGACAGCGTAAATGGATTTGGATCGGAAATGCTTTTTCGATGAGCCAGAGAAGATAACAAGACCCCGAAACGGCCAACACTCACTCGCAATAACCCTTTCCCTCTTTATTTTGCGTGGCAAACCGTTAAATCACTGCGTCATTGCTATGATGAAATGGAATTGCCCTCGAGTGTCTATAACGCACAAAAGAACAACTCCACTTCTTATAAATTTATTGTTATTAATATGATTATTTTATTACATTACATCAGTGGCATGGGAAATCAGAATGAGACGACGAAGGTTCCCCACAGAAAACAGTAGCAGAAGCTTTGAATGCAGCCATTTGATAGAAAATTTGAGGGAGAGTAAATGAGATTGGATCGAAAGATGATTATGATTCACAGAGCCATTTCGGTGTGCGAGTAGAGTGCGTAAATAGATAGTTTTATTTGATGAATATTTTGCCTTCCAAGGAGAAGTTATTTTGCAAATGTGCACATTTACATAAAAATTACATTTTATGCGAATCGTTATAACCCCCACTGAGGGAAAACTTGTGCTATGTCTTGAACCTTCCAAGTAGTGCTAACAACTGTGAAGTTATAGAAAAATAATCCAACATCAAAAACGGAGCAAGACATTCCATCACAATTTTAATTTCCCCTAGGTATTTTGAAAATCATGCTCCAACGCGTCGACGATGGCCCTCCAATGGTAGACGACATCCGGAGAATTCTTAACACATCATCATCATCTCATCGTCTTCGTCATCATCCGGAACAGGTTCAGGATCTTATTACACCAACTTTCGCTGCAAGTGACATTCATTATTCCCTTTCCGTTTGTCGCCGTATGTTCTCAGTAATGATTACCATATTTATTACAATATCTGTTGACGTGTAAAATAATTTCCTCTGCCTCATTCATCACCCATCGCCTCGGGGTGCTAGCGAATGCCGTAGCATGTTTTAGTTGAAGCTTTGAAGCATTGCAATATACGAGTAAATTTTTTTATATATCTGAAATTAAGGTTCCTGAATTATCTTTTTCATTTGAAATTAGATCATTCTCACCTGGACGAAAGCAAACAAATCAATCGCGTCGAATCCATCCGAAAGAACCACTGGGTGTTGTGACGAATGCAGGATGAGAGTTAGAGATTTTTGAGCAGGAATCGGCAAAGCGTACCACGAAACGTTGTAGATTTCTTCCACCAGTTGGTCGTTCTGTAAATATCGTGATTGAGTCATCTATGATTATGTCTGCTCCTTCAAATGAAACTAATTGAAAGTAATGATATAATCTAATAAATAAGAAAAACATCATCATCAACATCAACGTAATGATGATGTTGATGATGAGGTTCCCACCACATATCCCAAAAAGGTTTGAGTTGACGGGGTATAACCAGGGTTGCAACATTATATTTCGTTTCCATCTTTTATTTTTGCCAAAAAAAAATCTTGTTTATCTGTGTTTAACTGCAGAAAACTTTTGGCAAAAATTTTAGCTTCAAACTTTGTGTTGTGAATTGAAACTATTCAGGTGCCTGCAGTTATTTTTAAAATTGCTATTGAGTTGAATGCAAAATAAAACAGATTATACTTATCAGAACACATTTATTGCGATTGGCCGATACAAAACGGTCTTTTCAATAGGGTTAAAGTGTATTTATCGGTTTCTTAAATCACACCACAGCAAAACGGATACTCTTTCTAAAGGGAATTAGTAGTACAGGAATTAGTAGAAAGTTTGTGATGAAATTTCTTAGCAAGGGAAATGCCTGCTTCCCAGCTGCTCGTTTGAAACACAGTAGTCTTCTCCAACAATTCTTCAAGTCATCCAATTCTTCCTCTTTGATATCCTTGCAGACGATTGCCGTCCTAGGCTCATGAAACTCATTTTCGATGGCCTGTTCCTCATCGCTATCTAATCGAGAAGATCTCTTTCAAACTCTCACACCTTCAAAGTGTACAGTATCTCGGAGTCAACGCTTGATGCAGTAGTCAGAACTGGATTCGTTCAGATCAAAGCGCCTAATGATCAGTTTAATTAGCTCGGTATAGGTAGTACAGCGGATCGAGCAGAAAGCCTATTTTCTGGTAATATTGACAGTTCCGGATCTAAGTATTCTCCTGCTGCTACCCCTATGTATACTTTCGACTTCTTACGAAGATGTTTCTCTAAATCAGAAACTCCGAAATCCGTCACGTGTCTTAGGTGATCATCCTCACAAATATTTGAAAGGAGAATCATTAGTGAGACTTCAGTTGATTGTTCGGGAATTCCGGAACTTCTGACTGGAAGGTACGGTTCGCTTGATTGATAATGGGTACTGTATCATTAGGATGACAGAAAAAGTGCTGTGTGGTTTGATTGTTGTCGCAGTTGAATTGGAACGAGAAAAACTTTTGACAATTGACTTCAACGATTGCCATCTGGTGGTAGATGGATGCAGAACTTTTAAAGGCTTTAATTCCAAAATACTTTGTATTATCTAGATTTCCTTGAATTGCATCGGGACGAATCAACTGTTCCAGGTACAACGGCAGCTTTTTGTAGGCATGGCTTGCATAAAGATCCAGTACACTTGATAATTATAGAAAAGGAAAAGTCACATTCCTGCAACCTCTGGACGGATCGGTCAGAACCCATCATTGTGGAAGCCCTCGATCCCCTTACCGTAGTCGAGCCATTCCCGCCAGCGATCTGCAGCCGTCCCGGGCCTACGTGTGGAAGTGAGGAGAGGGTCTTCCAAAACGCTTCTTCAGGTAAGTATGACTCCATTATTTGCCCAGCCAGACCTGATGCGACCTTCGATTCCAGTTACTCTGATTGTACGCCTGCTTTGCTTCACGGACTACTGGCCTATTACCAAAATGTCCGTGGTCTCCGAACGAAAATAGACGATTTTTTCTTAGCTGTCGTCGAGTCCAACTTTGACATGATAGTTCTAACCGAAACCTGGCTTAATGATCAAATTCATTCCGCTCAACTATTTGGAGATCAGTTCACAGTTTTTCGGAATGATCGTAATTGCATAAATAGCAAGAAATCTCGTGGTGGTGGCGTCTTGATAGCAGTTTCCAAAAGACTTCACAGTTACCTGGATCCTACTCCTACTAACCCTTTGCTCGAACAGTTATGGGTCCAGATAACAACTCCACACAAGGAAGTTAAGTATCGGCGCCATGTACTTACCTTCCGATAGGAATTCTGATGTAAGCAGCATTGAGGACCATGTCAGTTAGATTGGCGCTGCGTTATCCCGTTTAGATCACAACGACTACGCTTTACTATTTGGCGATTATAACCAGTCTGGGTTGTTCTGGAATGTTCCCATGATTGCTCATCCCACAATTGACGTTCTTCGTTCGCATATGCCACCCGTCTGCTGTGCTTTGATCGATGGTTTTAGCCTTCATAATTTAACGCAAATGAATTCAACGTTAAATCGTAACTCGAGACTGCTTGATCTTGTGTTGGCAAATGAAACTGCCGTAAAGGAATGTGCTGTTGTCGAAGCCTCCGAACCTTTAATTAACCTCGATGCCGATCATCCTGCGCTGGAGATTACTATTAATCTATCAGTACCTATTACCTTCGATAACATCGTTGACCCTCATGGCCTGAATTTCCGTAGAACTGATTTTGCTGCTAAGAGCCAATCTTTGCCTCAAGTCGATTAGCAGTTCCTTGACTCGTGCTCCACTATCGATGAAGCGATTGATTTTTTTGACGAGGTAGTGTCTCGGGCTATATCAGATTTTGTTCCGCTGAGGAGACCTGCTCGTAAACCTCCTTGGTCTAACGCTCTTTTACGGTACCTGAAACGTGTGAGATCGAAGGCTCTTCGTAAGTACTGCAAAACTCGAAATCAATTCCCCAAGCGAATTTTCTCGACAGCTAGTACCCATTACCGAATGTACAATCGTCTTCTTTACAAGAATTATTCAAAACGAATCAAATCTAACCTTCGGCGCAACCCAAAGTTGTTCTGGTCATTTGTGAACACAAAAAGGAATGTTAATGAGCTACCGCTTGAAATTCATCTTGGCGACAGAATCGCCAGCACACCAGTGGACAAATGTGATCTCCTTTCTGAGCACTTCAAAAGTGTATTCAATAACACCGTGCCAGCATTGAAGCAAGTCAGCGAAGCACTCAGAGATACTCCCAGAGACGCGTTCGACTTCAATATTCCTGCGATTACATCAGACCTCGTTGAAGCTGCAATCCGGAAACTGAAACTCTCAAACGTGGCAGGACCCGACGGAATTCCTTCATGTGTACTAAAGGATTGCTCTGCAGTGTTTACGATTCCTCTTTTGAAGATTTTCAATATCTCGTTACGTCAGGGAAAATATCCAACACAATGGAAATCTTCGTTCATATTCCCGATTTTCAAGAAAGGATTCAAACAAAATGCCGAAAATTATCGAGGGATCACATCGCTCTGTGCCTGCTCAAAAGTCTTCGAGATCATCGTCAGCGACTTGTTGTTCGCTAGTTGCAGACACTACATCTCTCCTGAACAACATGGATTTCACCCCAGAAGATCGATTTCAACCAACCTTGCACCTTTCGTTTCTTCGTGTCTCCGGAATATGGAAACTGGATCTCAAATCGACGTTGATTACACGGATCTCAAGGCTGCTTTCGACCGGGTCGACCATGCTATACTTTTGGCAAAGTTAGACAAACTTGGTGTGTCAAATAACTTAGTTCGTTGGTTTAAATCTTATCTAACGGACAGGATACTCTGTGTGAAGATCGGCTCAGCTCAATCGAGCTACTTTACTAATATGTCGGGCGTACCTCAAGGCAACAACTTGGGACCACTGCTGTTCTCAATTTTCATCAACGAGGTTGGACTGATACTTCCACCTAACTGCAGGTCGTTCTATGCAGACGATGTGAAAATTTATGTGGTTGTGCGATGCTTCGCTGATTGTTTAGGACTACAGCACTTGATCAGCAGCTTGAAAAGTGGTGTTCTAGGAATTTCCTCACTCTGAGTGTTAGTAAATGCTTCATTATCACATTCCATCGAAAATTGCACCTGTTAACACCGCTGGGCACCAAGACGGTGTAATCACCGACGGTGTATCAAACAAAGCCCGCCACCCGACCGTTGCGTGACAGATGAGAGGGACAAAAGAAAAAAAAGCAATGAGCAAAAACAAAACATATACGAGCAAAAAATAAAGTGCGTTTTCACCGAAAACAAAATTTGGTTAATTTAGTGAATTATACAATAGACAATTATTACAATTATAACAACAGAAGCATAAAAGCCTTCTAAGTATAGTTTAAACGAAATTAGGGGAACATTTGGTATAAGCCAAAGTGGTTTATATGTGAATTTTGTTTACATACAGCGCCCTTTTACATCTTGCCTAAAGTGATAGCAGTTTATCTAATTTTGATAGCTATAATCGAATTAAATCGTAAGTAGCCTAAAATGTCATTAAGTATAGTGAGTAATCAGTGCAATTTAAATAGAAAAGCTGGAAAGAGTACGAAGAGCGCGAAAGGGAGAAGCTTCTGAAGCAAAGTTTGGGAACGGACGACCGTGGTTTGCACGGAGGGAAATTGTAAACTGCAAAACTAATTATTGTAAGTTTGATACGAATGTTAAGGCTAGATTTTCAACTAAATAATAACTTAATATTACAGTTTGAGCTGCACAAAATTAAACAGTTGCTGCTACAAAACTTTGTTTGCGTTACAACTGAACAGCACCCAATTGCGTTTGATTACATGATAAACAATCTACCTCTGCAGAAAGTTGATACTGTTCGTGACCTTGAAATCACGCTTGACTCCGCTTTGACATTTAGACAACACTACACGGATATGATAACCAAAGCCAACAGACAGCTCGGTTTCATGTTTAAGATCTCTGACGAGTTTCGTGATCCCACCTGTCTGAAAGCATTGTACTGCTCTCTCGTGCGTTCTATTCTGGAATTTGGAGCCTTGGTGTGGTGCCCGTATCAAAGAATCGAGGATTGAAGCAGTCCAAAGAAAATTTGTTCGTTATGCTCTCCGTCATCTGCCGTGGAATGATCCTGTCAATCTTCCAGCGTACCAGGATTGTTGCTCACTCTTGGGTATTGAAACATTGGAGCATAGGCGTACAGTCATGCAAGCAGTTTTCGCAGCAAAAGTGCTACTAGGTGAAACCGACTCTCCAGGAATTTTGGCCGAACTGTTCATCTACGCTCCTGAACGAGTTCTGCGAACAAGAAATTTTCTGCAGTTCGGAACTCGTGCAGCAAACTACGGCCAACACGATCCAATTCGATTCATGTCATCGCGCTTCAATGAACTCTACGCTCTGTTTGACTTCAACTGTTCCGCTGAGACCTTCCGTCACCGGATTCAGCGTAGTTGGATGACGAGACACTAGTTCAGAAATTGTGGCATTTACTACGTACTGGCAAATAATGGCGAAGACACTAGACGACTGATTCCATCACGACAGATTATTTTAAGACTACTGACAATTTTTGTGTGTACTAGAATTAATTTAGTTTTGCTTGCTTTGTATTCCTTCTATTCATGTTGATTTATGTAGTGTACGATTTAGAAATAAGGGATTTTTACGCCACATGGCTTTTCCCCATTCCAATAAGATGTTAAGTTAGTTGGAATTATATCAATAAATAAATAAATAAATAACCGATGCTTCATCTGATCCAAAGCGAACAAGCCTGTTTGTTTGCAATTGGTGCTGCCGATCTGGAACTGTTTAATAAATGCACAATATAAATATTGGTTTTAACACTGCAAGATTATATGAAAGATAACATAAAATCACATTCGAGATAACTATGCTTTGAATAGCAAAACCAACCATCGAGAACATCTTTCTAAATTTCCAAAATTGCTCTACTTGAATGCATGGAAATGCTTTTATATTACATACACATTACATATACATACATGATTTTTTTTTAGAAATCTCTGTAGGAAATTCTTTTAAGGAACATCGAAACAACTACTTCTCCATATGAATAATTCAATAAATTTTTGGAGTATTTTTTTGGAGAACTATATGTTAGAATTCCTTCAGATATCCCAAACCCCCTTGCAGCTTTTAAATAAAATCCCAACGCCACTGGAAGACCCGAAATTAGGCCGAAGTTTTTTTTCAGCTTTGGATGATCAAAGCTACTTCCCTCTCTCAAAAACCCATCCCAAGAAACGATCGATATTATTATTATAATATTTCTACTGCATCTCCGAACTTTAAATATCGGTTTAAGCATAAGTTTGAGCAGAAGGTGATGCTTTAAATTGCCATATCTGAGAGAGGAATTTACAAACCATAGTGCAAGCCCAGTGGTATGGCTATTAACCAAGAAGTGTACCAAAAGCAGTGTTCGAAGCAATTATTGATTCCATTTCTTCAAACATATCATGCAGATGGAAATTACGTGTTTTGGCCGGTATTCCGCCGCCTATCTCCAATTGCAAAGGAGTTCGTGGGGTAATACCAAGAGGGATTTATGGGTGTCCGCGCTACTACGGAACAGATTTTCGCGATTCGGCAAGGGCTGCAGAAATGTCGCAAATATAACGTGCCCACACATCATCCTTTCATCGATTTCAAATCAGCTTATGATACAATCGATCGATACCAGCTATGGCAGATCATGCACGAATATGGATTTCCGGAAAAACTGTGTATTGTCCGAGTATTAGAGACACCATCGAGTCCCTTCGAATTTCGGAGAGAGTTACGGCAAGGTGATGGATTGTCATGTTTATTGTTTAACATTGCATTGGAGGGTGTGATTCGAAGAGCTGGCATAGACAAGAGTGGCACGATCTTCTGGAAGTCTGTCCAACTATTTGGCTTCGTCGACGGCATTAATCTCGTAGCACTTAGCTTTCAGATGATCGCGGACACGTACGTCTTAAGGGTGAAGCTGGTAGGATTGGGCCGTATGATTAATGCGTTGAAACCAAAATACATGAAGGGAAGAGGCTCGCAGGAAGACAATGTTAGCCTACCACCACGGGTTCAGATACGGTGATGAAATCGAGGTAGTAGACGAGTTCGTGTATCTGGGCTCACTCTTGACCGTAGATAACGACACCAGCACAGAAATACAAAGGCGCATTATGGCTGGCAATCATGCCTACTTTGGACTCCGAAGGATGCTTTGATCAAACAAAGTTCGCCGTCTACAAAGTTAACCATCTACAAGACATAAATTAGACCGGTTATTCTCTACGGCCACGAAACATGGATATTGCTAGTGGAGGACCAACGCGCCCTTGATGTCATTGAACGGAAGGCGCTTTGTACGATCTACGGTGGAGTGCAGATAGAAGACGTGGAAGAGACGAATGAACTACGATTACACCACTTGCTTGGAGAACCTTTCATCATACATATCGCTAAAATCGGTCCACTGCGATGGGCTGGACATGTCGTAAGAATGTCGGACAACAGCCCCATTAAAATGGTTCTCGAAAACGAACCGACAGGTACAAAAAAAAAAAGAAGCGTGAAATGAGCAAGGTGGATCGATCAATTAGATGGCAACCTGCGGACTATCCGCAGACAGTGAGACTGGTGAGGGCAAAACATCGTCCATCCGCATGAAGCTGCCATTAACGAGAACTACATTCACCTAAAACCCAAATGACTACTTGGAAATTGGAGATCTCAGCTTACAAATTGTTAACCTATATCAAAACGTCAAAGAATATAAAGAACCCAGGTTAGGGCCTCAGATTGGGTCCTCCCTTAGCTCCCTTGGCAAAGGTGCAGCTACAATGCAATTCCATGCTGAAGGTGACTTGGTTCTATTCCCGGTCTGGTCTAGAAATGTTTCGTTAATTTCTCAACTCCCTGAGCATATGATTTCACTTGCCACACAATCATACAAAAATGGTACCTGGCATCGAAAGCTTTTTATTAATAACTGTGGAAGTGCATTTAGAACATTAAGTTGAGAGCAAGCAATAAGTTAATTGCAAAAGCAATATGCTTGAAACTCTATGAAAGAAAAAGGTTACCCTAGTAGCACACAAGTTGCAATTTAGTTGAGATAACATAAATATGACTTACTTAGTCATATTCAAGTTAATACAACTTATTATGATCGTAGTGTGCTACTTGGGTTAAGACAACATCATGAACTTGAAGCTCAAGCAATTGAGTCCCCAGTTCTGCGATCTTCTGGCGTTGAATTTCAACCATTGCCTGCGACTTTGCTACTTCCTCTCATGTCAGAAGTCAGCCAATTCATTTCCATCCAGAAACCTGGGAGCCTTCTCTCAGAACTTTCTAAGCTGTTTGAGAAAGCGATCTACCGCCGGCTTCTCTAATCTTGAGGTCAATAACCTAGTTGACCGATCCTTTTCAAACTTTCATACAATAAATTATAACCCATTAGGGAAGGTCCATTAATTATGTCACGCAATAAGGGGGGAGGGTGGTCTTGGGAAAGCGTGACGATCCATACAAAAAAAATTGAAGATCCATACAAAAAACGTGACAAGGGGTTGGGGGGGTTATAAAGTCACTTTTTGCGTGACATAATTAATGGACGTTCCCTTAGTAAGCTTTGGCATACTGATTTTTTCAACATCAATACCTTAACCGTACATTCACACCTTACGCTTAGCTCCACTCATTGGGTTTTGTACATCTGGCTGCAGCTTCTTCTGTACGGAAACCCACTTTTTCTTCATGCCTTCCCCAGAATTGACCTCCTTGGGATGATTTCGTAGTGCCTGCTCCATAATAACCCAGTATTCTTCGATGGGCCTTAGTACCGGTGCGTTGGGAAGGGGAGGGGGGGGGGGTTCATGTCCTTGGGTACGAAAGTGACCCCGTTAGCTTCGTACCACTTCAGGACAACATTTGAATAGTGGCACGAAGCTAAATCTGGTCATAAGATCATAGGGCTTTCATGCTCCCGGTAGTCACGAACGGCGTACTCTGTTTACCACATGAGCAGATCGCTTGCCAAGTCATGTATTTCTTGGCAAACTATAAAGTTTCTGCTTTCTTACTTCCTCCGAAACATCAAACTTGTACTGGGCTGTGAACGACAGTAGCACCGGAAGCTGCCGAAAGTCCGCCTCGACGTATCCATGATGAGACAATGAGGCTTTGTCAGCATCTGGGTGTACAGTTTCCGGACCCGTGACTTTTCCACCATATCTTGCTGTCCGTTACGATTTGGAGCCTTCTGCACTTCGAACGGAAGCAGTTCCTCCCGGTACTTGGCTCTCTGAACAAAAGACTTGGATAAATTCAACTTTTGGGCCACATCCCTGACCTAAGCATTGGAATTCCGCTTGAACGCTTTCACGGCATGCTTTTGATCCTGATCACTAATAGAACATCCATTCTGACTGCATTTCTCCTTCCGTTCGATGCTCAGAGTTTCGTAGTAACGTTAATCATACGATTCCCCATTAACTGCACGATTCCGAGTTGTTTTCGATGAGAGAGTTGAGGATTTCCTATCTCCTTGCTTTTCGGATGACGCAATTTCTTCCAGTTTTCGAAAAACTGACAGCGATAAAAACAACAACAAAAAAAAACACTCCATACTAAGATAACCAATAAGCAGTTCCAAAGCGTCTTTAATTTTGGCCCAATATACGGCTGCTTTACTGCAATGCTATGCTAATGCTGCATTAATGCTATTTAGCATTCGAAATGCTCATTACAGGCTACAATAATTTAAATAGCATTTGAAATGCAACTTTACAACAGATAGCATTCAAGATGCTGATATAATGCTAATATAATGCTTGTAGCATCTGAAATGCATATCTAGGGTAAATTTACTGCATGTGCTAATGCTTATTGGTTATTTGGATACTTCTACTCAAATTTTCAAGTTAAAATACCCAATGGATTATTTTCTACAGCGTTTTTTCCGTGTTGCAATTTAATGTGGGACACTCTTTAAGCAATCATATGTGTTATGATCTATTTAAATACGATAATACAATTAATATTACACGCGAACGATGTCTTGCGTGAACCTCGCGATTATATCCCTGATATAACCCACCTCAAATTTTTGTGTAAGGTTAAGATCCTTCCAAAATATACATTATCTTAACCTAGACTTCCAACGGTTCTCATATCAAAATCCATGCTCATTTAAATTGTACCATACCTTGGTGGAATAGATAGTTCCCAATGTGCAGGCTATGAATAATTGAACAACACATAGCAATACCACAATCATTCCAGGATACCAGATGCCTCCCGTCTGAAAAAAAAAATGAATCATCAATAATTCATCGGTGACTACGGATTTGCGACTTACTGTTGACTGAACATATAGTGATGCCACTGTTTCAGCAATCATGCACGAAAAGTTGACGAAAAATCCCGGCTTCAATAGACAATCTAGTTTCGTCATGTACCTAAGATTTAAGAAATAAAAATATAAGCAATGATCTTGATAAGTAACCAAAAATCTATCCTCACTCCAAATGTTCTTGATGTTTTTCAGCGATTTCATCCAGCAGCTGGAATATCTCTTTATCGCATTTAATCTCATCATAACTTCGTGCAAGTTCATCTAGCTTCCTCAAGTATATAATGATTATGTCCAACTGACCAATGGCATGCATAATGAAGAAAAGGAAACACGCATCCGTCGCTAGCAGCCCATAACTTGCCTCGTAGATTTGCAAAAAATGGTACGACAAATTTATCAAGTATCCGGACAATTTCTTGTGATCGATGAATGGAAAGAAGAACCCAAATGGTAATTGCAAAGTCTTCGTGCTCACCGAATACACTACCGTGTAAATTGGTATGAACGTTGTTAACATCATGAACATTTTATGGAACAATTTTATGAACACTTTGCACAGAACAGCCGTTGTTTGCAAGGAATCCCGAGCTTCTGGGTAATCCCTTACTTTTTCGAATCGTTCCACGTTGTAAACATGGAGCTCGTACAGGCGATCATCTGTGTAATTGGCTATCTTGGCGAATCCCTAGAATTATCTGATTAAGAAACCAATTCCCAAAAGGGCACAACTTCTCACCTGTATTGCAATGCCCATCGTCACTAGACCAAACACAAAATCAGTTAGCTGGCCCCAAAAGACCGTCAAACACCAACAATTAACCACGATATACAGTGTTAGATCCACAACGAGGAAAATCAAACGAGGATTCCAAGGAGTATAACCGGGTCGTAAACGATCGGCGCCACTTACATAAAAATAACCGATAAGCGTATCGATAGCACTTTCATACATGGCTCGCGAGGAGGAAAATTCGGATTGTAACTCAATTTTTCTGCTATTGAAGTACCGCTGGAAGCGTTCCATCGTGAAGCTTCGAATGGAGGTCAACAGTAGGCTTCGAAACAGTGATTGGAAAAAACAAACGCTAGTCAGGTCGTTTTTAAACATTGAACGATTCTAATGGAATTTTTAATTTTGATGCGTGGCTATGGGGGTATGCATTATTAACGACCGGTTGCACGTTGCAGTTTTATATGTTTAATTGGTGATATATGAAAACTCGAAAGGAATTTACATTTGATTCCATTTCATTAAAATCTATGAATTAACAATTACGTTCCTTTGAAGATCAGATAACTTGGCCTCGTCTTCTTCCACCATTTCTCATCATTAGGCTAACAGAATGCTAGGAAAGGATAGGAATAAGAATGAAATTGTTGTACAAGGATAAACGGTCATGATTTTTAAGCTTTGTGCCTTATTGAGTTAGGGAGAAGTTTCATTCCAAGCTGATCTAACATCGGTTGTGAGACTGATTATGCTCTCGCGTAGTTCCCATACTATAATGATTATATTTTCACATGCTTGGCATACACTGAAATTTAATTTCCGTAACTTAGCCTTTACTCGTTTCGTAAACATGGATTTTGTACATAGAACAAATGTCTCGTATACTGTATGAAACATTCAAATTTCTTTTTATCTGGTGAAATGCTATCATTACACCTTTTTGTGTAATGCAGGAAATTAATTCCTTAAATACCAGCCAACCGCTGCTTCTCTTTTATCGTAGGCATGCATGTTGGTATTACTGCTGAGATGGGCGGGAATAATTTATTTATCGCAAAATAAAATAAAACATACTCATTAATCATGTATCTTCTCACGAGTCACCATGGCCTAGTGATATCAACCACGGATTCAGTAACAGCTCTGTTCAAAGGTACATGTTCGAATCCCATGTCAGAAACATTAAAAAAATAGAGGTGGGTTATATCAGGATATCCCTTAACCGCAAGGTTAACGTAAGACGGCATAGGTGTGTCCCTTCTTATGATATTTTCTACATACTGAGCCATTGCTTACGGTTGTTCGTGCTATGGGTAAAATCTCTGTCGAATTTACCACGCTCGGCTTAATGCGTCAAACAATCGAATCTAGAGCTTTTTATACTGGCGTTGATAGCATCGCCTACAAAGAAGAGAGGCACGAGAATGAAGTGCGAAACATATTTCATAACAGAAGACGGATTTCAGTTTTAAAACCAGACACCGGCAACAACGTCACAGTTGTACCATTTTCAAAAACCGATCGTCAGCTCTGTTCTTAGTGTTCCCGCCACCAGAGTCATCCCGGTATTGAGCTCGGGGTTCCAGAGGGGGTCTTCCAGCCTGTTATCTCAGGCAAGTACGCGTGTTATTCCAGCTTTTCGCTTCCTGAATATCTTCCAATTTCCAGCTTGTACGAAGAGTTACCCGATTTAGAGACGAATCAATGCACATCACATCCGAGACGCATCGTGGAAAGCACTATGGAAGCCCTCTGCCCCAGTCTGGTTCCTCTGCCCCAGTCGCGCCAATTCCAGCCACCGGTCAGCATAGTCATCTCGGCCCTGAGGCCAGATGCACACCGGGGGTCTTCCAACCTGCTTTAACAGGCAAGTACATTCACGATTTAGCTTCTCCTTTGCCTGATATTGCCTCGCATTCTAGTTGTGTCATCGGTACTTCGGCTGCCATACACGCACCATCACGCTCAAACATCCATGCTTCCGATTGCTATCACGAGATCGTCATTTACTACCAGAATGTCGGTGGTTTTAACAGTGATGTCGACGATTTCCGCATAGCTACTTCGGACCAGTGCTACAACATCATCGTCCTCACGGAGACCTGGCTGGATTTACGCACACTCTCTTGTCAGGTATTCGGCAAAGATTACAAGGTATTTCGATGTGACAGGAATGCCGATAATAGCCATAAAGCGAAAGGTGTGGCCGTACTAGTGGCTTTAAGTACAACATTTAAAGCAAAGGCTCATGAAAACCCTTCTTGGATTCGTTTGGAACAAGTTTGGATGTCGATCAAATTGGGCGATCGTACATTATTCCTTTGCGGACTGTACATTCCACCCGACCGCATACGCGAGCGTGACCTAATTGCAACACATTGCCAATCGGTTTTCGCAATTTTGGAATATGCCAAAGCAACCGACGAAATTAGGGTGATGGCGACTTTAATCTACCTGGAATTTCATGGAAATTAACTGACAGTGGGTTTCTATTTCCCGATGCCAATAATTATGTCATGCATTCCAATGCTTCGTTCTTTCTGGACAATTACAGCTCAGCCACTCTCTCCCAAATCAATCATGTAACCAACCAGAACATTCGCAGCTTGGAGCTCTGTTTCGTGAGCGCCCAAGACACCGCTCCACTCTTATGCGAAGCTCCCTCTCCTCTAGTGAAACTAACTCTTCATCATCCACCTCTACTGGTCACGTTACGCTCAAAGCTGGAACATGACTTCGAAATCTCACCTGCCACAGTTTCCTAAGATTTTGTTCGTGTCAATCATCGTAATATCGCCGAGTTACTCTCGCTTTTCGATTGGGATAACATTTTGGATACAGCCAATGTCGAGTCAGCCCCTCAAACATTTTCCAACGTTCTGGCATATGTCATAGACAGGCACGTTCCAAAGAAAATCCATCGTCATACGTCTCGTCGACTTTGGCAAACGAGACGTCACTATGTAAGAATGCTTTCTTCAATATTGGCGTGGAATACAGAGAAAGCTCAAGTCACGTCCTAAACAATTCTGGAAATTTGTAAACGAACAACGCCACGAAGTTCGCCTTCCGTCATCTATGTCGCTCCACGGCAACAAGGCTTCCACCCCGCAGGGTATTTGCCAGCTATTTTCCGAGAAATTCCCTAGCGTTTTCACCAAGGAGACATTGAGCGATGATCACATTAGAGTTGCGGCCAGCTATGTTCCCCTTGCCGGTCAAACCTTGGGCCAAGTCGACATCGATGCAGAGATGATAATCAAGACCTGCTCAAAACTCAAATTATCTCACAATCCCGGGCCGGATGGAATTCCTTCGTCCTTTCTCAGACTACACTTGGATAGTTTGTTGCCCCTGCTGCTGCACGTTTTTCGACTATCTGCGGCTGTCGGTATTTTTCCTCGCTATTGAAAATTTGCGCACATGTTTCCAGTACACAAAAAAGGTAGCAAACGGGACGCTGGCAATTATCGCGGCATAACTTCGCTTGGCGCTGTTGCTAAACTATTTGAGCTTGTAATTCTGAAACCGTTGCTCGCTCACTGCAAACCGTATATTAATATCAACCAGCACGGATTCATGGCTGGTCGCTCCACTGCTACTAACCTGCTGTGTCTTACTTCCTACATTAATGACAGTATGGCGAAACGCGCCCAAATGGATGTCATTTACACCGACTTGTCTGCAGCCATCGATAAATTGAACCACCGCATAGCTATTGCCAAACTGGCCCGGCTTGGGATCAACGGATGCCTGCTGCAATGGTTTCAATCGTGCCTCACTGACCATCATCTGGCTGTAATCATAGGAGATTGTCAGTCTCACATGTTCTAAGCCACGTCTGGTATACCGCAGGGTAGTCACTTGGGACCGTTGATTTTTTTGATCTACTTCAACGACGTAAATTTGGCTTTCGAAGGACCACGACTACCATACGCAGATGACCGGAAACTCTATCTTCGAGTGCACTCACTCGATGACTGTCACTTTCTACAATGTCAGCTGAATGCTTTTGCCGACTGGTGCAATTTGAATCGCATTGATGTCAACCCGGCCAAATGCACAGTTATCTCGTTTTCGCACCAGAAAAAGACTATTTTATTTAAGTATATCTTGTTGGGCATCGAAATTGAGCGCGTCAGTCAAGTCAAGGACCTAGGAGTAATTTTGGACACCCAACTCACCTTCGATCAGCATATCTCGTACGCTATCGGCAAAGCCTCCTGCGTTCTGGGGTTCATCTTCCGGATTGCTAAAGACTTCACGGACATCTACTGCCTCAAATCGTTGTACTGCTCCTTGTGTCGTTCTATATTAGAGTATTGCTCGGTGGTGTGAACTCCTCATTACAACAACAATGTCGTTAGAGTAGAGGCTGTTCAACGACGGTTTTTGAGATATGCGCTACGTAAACTACCGTGGACGGATCCCTATCGTTTGCCAAGCTACGAAAGCCGTTGCCGTCTGATTAACCTGGAGTCCCTGTTGGCCCGTAGAGATACAGCCAGGGCTTTGTTCATCGCAGACATCTTGCAAGACCGCATCAACTGTCCTGATCTTCTGGAGCAAATCAATATCAACGTGCAACCCCGAGCCCTGAGGAATAGTTCGATGCTGCGGTTACCTCCACAACGAACCAATTACAGTATGTTTGGCGCAAGTTGCGGTTTACAAAGACTTTTTAATAGGGTTTGCGCCTTGTTTGATTTTAACGTGACTCGCCAGATGCTTCGTAGTAAGTTTATTCATTTTTTAAAGACCTGTCTAATTCGCATTGATAGTGTAATTTTTAGTTTGTTTTATGTCATGACCATTAATGTACCGTTCTAGTTTAGCTTTAATTAACATCATTGGGATTTGTACATAATCTGTTGATGAATAGAAATAAATAGTTAAAACAAAGCAAAATAAATTTTCAGCTGAGAGGAGGGGCTATGACTGTATTTGAACATGGAATGAAACCTAATAAATTAAAAAGAAGAAAACAATCTGAACCATTTGTCACCCGTTTTTGAGGAACCGGAGAGCGAAAACCTTATTTTGACCCTCTGCATATGCAGATTTGTATGGGAGCAAAAGTAGATAATTTTTGAGCAAAAGTAGGTAAAAAGTTGAACCGCATAAACTAATAGCACTTAATTGAAAATTTAATAAGGAGTGTATCGAATATAAGCTATCCACATACATTTGCGTTGTACGCATGTATTTGTGATGGTTTTTTATGCTCTGAACACTGCATGCTGTGCGTTTGACTGTCACCTTTCTTTTGTTTACTTGTTTGTGCGATTCAAGTTCTGCGTTTTCAAAATGTCGCGTATTGAAAAGGAAGTGAAAATTAAGGTTCTGGACACATGGCTAAGTGAGAAGGGTATTACTATGCGAAAATTGGCGAAGCGGTTTGGAATTCATCATGCGAGTGTTAAAACCATCATTGATAAGTTTGGGGAACACTATTCTTGGATGAGCTACCAGGAAGAGGCAGAAAACCCGGTTCTTCCAACCCGAAACTGGAGCAGAAAGTGGTATCTCTAATCATGAAGAACAAATCAATGTCAATACGTGATTTGGCCAAAACAGCAGGAACGAGTGTCGGAATGATCCAACGTATCAAGAGGCGAAACCACCTGAAGACCTACAAGAAGCAGAAAATCTCGAAACAAAGTGCAGAACAGAAGAAGCGAGCAGCAACAAGGGCCCGGAAATTGTACTCGCGTCTTTTGCAGCGTCCGGATGCATGCGTTTTGATGGACGATGAGACCTATGTAAAGGAGGACTCAAAAATCCTTCCAGGTCCACAATACTTTACTGCCATTGTTGGGGAGGATGTGAGCGATGTGGACAGGTCGATTCAAGTGGAGAAATTCGGTCGAAAGGTACTGGTATGGCAAGCAATATGTTCCTGTGTTTTGAAGTCAACAATTTTTTACACTACCGGAACTATTAACGCGGAAATCTATCGATCTGAGTGTCTCCAGAAGAGATTTTTGCCTTTAAATAAGAAGCATAGTACACCTCCACTGTTTTGGCCCGATTTAGCGTCGGCTCACTATGCCAAAACCACTCTAAATTGACTTGCGGAAAAGGGTATAGATTTCGTTGAGAAAAATATCAATCCCCCAAATTGCCCTCAGCTTCGATCCATCGAACGTTACTGGGCAATCGTGAAGAGGGTCTTCAAGAACACTGGTAAGGCAGCTGGGAACATGCAGGAGTTCAAAAAAATTTGGGCTCAAGCGTCCAAAAAATGCGATGCAACACTTGTCCGGAACTTGATGAAGAGCATTCGATCCAAAGTTCGAAAATTCGTGAAGGAATAACTTAAATTTCATCAGGTCTTCATTACGTTTAACCTCGTACAATAAAGGATCATTTTTTTGTATGAATAAAATATCGGTTTTCAACATAATTTGAAAGAAAGTTTGTGGATAGCTTATTTTCGATATACTCCTCATACATTTGTAAGTTTTCCTGATCAAATGGTGTATAAATGAAATCATTCCGTTCAGTCAAACGAGAGTTATTATCGTTCAAAAACCTTTCACTTTTTTCAAAATATTGAAATAACACTCGGTATGGGAAAAAGAATCGCAGTCCTACGTTTAAACCGCTGGAAAACTCCACGTGATTGGGCTTTTTTTTTCAATTACAGTATGTCTAATAAAAAAAAAGCAAAAGCTCTCAATACTTATATTTGGATAGCTTTAAACATTATTTTTACTGTTTTAATGCGTGTGTGTAATCATCTGAGTGTATACTTTGAGACGATGTAAACAAAACAGTGGTTCGCGAGTAACAAAGTTGAGAAAAATGTACGCAAAGGAGGTTGTGCCTAGTTTGCTGCTTGCCCAAAAGCCCGTAAAACAAATTGCAACGGTTGTGGCATGCCACCTGGCTACAGTTTACCGTATCCAACGTTCACTACTTGATGGATCACGTCCACGGAAGCCGGGAAGTGGCCATTCACTGTCTGCTCGCACACCGAAGGTCATCAGATCAGTTAGAGACAAAGTAAGGCGAAATACTATCAAATAGAGCAGGAAATTGGTTAAGGATGCCGTTTTTTTAAACCATCATGCCACGGTTGGTCAAAGATGACTTGAACTGTTCGTCCAGGGCAAGAGTGAAGCGCCACCTTGTAACGGACCGAATCAAACAACTACGGCTGGAGCGCTCGAAACGTATAGTGTCAGCATTAAAAAAGAAGCATACCATCATCGTATTCTCCGATGAGAAAATGTTCACCATCGATCCCGTCTCTAACACACGTACAGACAAGTTTATTTTGCCGAAGAAGATTGAGGATGTTCCAGAGAACGTGAAATTCAAGTTTACAGCCAAACATCCGGCCAGAGTCATGGTTTTCGGGGCAGTTGTCGCTCCAGTATTTATCAAAGCTGGATTAAAAGTTAACATCGAGGTTTACACGAACATTGTGAAGGACCACGTTCTGCCATGGATGAAAGGCAACACTGGAGCACACCAACACGTCATTTTCCTACAGGACGGAGCACCGTGTCATACCATCCCGCAAAAAGGACTCAAGCGTGGCTGAAGGAAAACATGGAATTTTGGCCAAACGACATTTGGCCTCCTTGCAACCCGGACTTGAATCCTTTAGATTACTCAATATGGGCATATGTTCAGGCTAAAGGCTGTGAACGTTCTCACCCCAGTGTTGGCGACCTGAAAGCTTCCATTACCAAGACATGGAACTCGATGACTAACTCATACATTGAGAAGGTATGCTCTCGATTCCACCCCCGTTTGGAGAAGGTGAACGAAAAAATGGTGAACATATTAAGTAACTAGCTGAACCCGGTGCGTGCGCTGCTACGCTTGCAACTAAATGAAGGAAAATTTCATGTAACTGGCACTTTTATGGTTTTTTTTCGGAATGAGTTTTTTTTTTCTTGAATAAGCAGGGGTTCAAACCTTATATCAAAACATGCTTCTTACACGAGAAATACACGTTTTGTGTTTAAGTATCCTGGATAATTCTCATTCTTGGTAGAAATCTGTGTTTTATTTGTATGGGAGCCCTCCCTTCCAGAGGGGGTGGTTTCTCAAACCACCATACAATGATTGCCTTCAAAAACCCCCACATGCCAAATTTGGTTCCATTTGCTTGATTAGTTCTCGAACCATCACATGGAGCTCTTCGATTGTAATTAAAATTTGAGTTTCATTTGTTTGAACCCCTCGTCCTTTCAAAAAGGGGAGGGGTCTAGAAACATTCTTGCCTTCAAAACCCCCCACATGCCACATTTGATTCGATTTGCTTGATTAGTTCTCGAGTTATGAAGAAATTTGTGTCTCATATGTATCAGAGCCCCCCTTCCTGAGAGAGTAGGGGTCTCAAACAATCATAAGAACCTTCCCCAGCCCCAAAAACCCCTTCATATATATTTTCACGTAGGTCGGTTCAGAAATTTCCGAGTCTATAAGGGTCTGACAGGCAGACAGACAGACATAAATTCATTTTTATGTATATAGAAATCTACCTTCCAAAAACCTCCACATGCCAAATTTGGTTCCATTTGCTTGATTTGTTCTCGAGTTATGCTGAAATTCGTGTTTTATTTGTATAAGAGACCCCTCTTTCAGTGAGCGAAGGAGTTTCAAACCACAATAGAAACATTTCTTGCCTTCAAAAACCTCCACATGCTACATTTGGTTCCATTAACTTAATAAGTTCTCGAGATATTCAGAAATGTGTGTTTCATCTGTATATAAGCCCTCCTTTCAGAGAAGGGAGGGGCTCGAGTCAACTTAGAAATATTTCTTACGTTCGAAAACCTCCACATGCCAAATTTCGTTCCATTAACCTGATAAGTTCTCGAGTTATTCAGAAATTTGTGTTTCATTTGTATGGAACCCCCCACCCGCCCCCTTCCAGATGGCTGAGGAGTCCCAAACTTCCATAGAAACATTTATCTCCTCCAACAACCTCCACATGCTAAATTGGGTTCCATATGATTGATTAGTTCTCGAGTTATGCACGAATTTTTTTTTCATTTGTATGAGAGTCCCCCTCTTAAAGAGGGCGGAGGGGTCTCGATTTAGAAACATTTCTTGCCTTCAAAAACCTCTACCTGCCAAATTTGGCTCCATTTACCTGATTAGCTCTCGAGTTATGTAGAAGCTTTTATTTCATTTGTATGGGAGCACCGCCCCCCCCCCCCCAACCTAACAGAGAGAGAGAGAAGGGGTCTCGCACTAGCGTAGAAACATTTATTGCCTTTAAAATCCCCGCATCCCAAATTTGGTTCCATTTGCTTTATTAGAGCTAGAGTTATGAAGATATTACAGTTTCATTTGTATGACAGCACCCCTTCTAGGAGAGGGGAGGGCCTCAAACCACCATAAAAACATTTTTCTCCTCTAGAAAACCCCACATGCCAAATTTGGTTCCATTTACTTGATTAGTTCTTGAGATATGCAGAAACTTCTGTTTCATTTGTACGTGAGCCTCCCTTTCTAGAGAGGGGAGGGGTCTCTGACTGCCATAGAAACATTTCTTGCCTCCAAAAACTTCCGCATGCTAAATTTGGGTTCCTTTGCTTGATCAGTTCTCGAGTTATGCAGAAATGTGTGCTTCACGTGTATGGGAGGGGTTTCAAACCATCATAAGAACCTTCCGGTGTCCAAGACAAATCCAACAAAGCAAAAAATTTTTACCGAACTTTCAACAATTGAACGTTTGGTAATCCGATTTACCGGATTTCGGTGAAATTTTACAGTATTCCGGTAAAAAAATTATTCCCGAATTCCGTTAAATCGGATTACCGAACTGTTCAGCTGTTGAAAGTTCGGTAAAAAATTACCGAATACTGTAAAATTGTCTAAGTGTGTATAGATAGAATATAGATGTAATCATGAATAGCTTAATAAACGATTCCCTAAATAAAATTATGACTTTTTTTAACATTTTCTAAGAAAAAGAACTCATTTGAAACTGTGGTATGGATTTTCGCATTTTTTATGTGACATACTGCTATATCGACATCTAGTCGATATAGTAGATCTGTCACTCATTCAAGCACCAGGGAGTCGTTTATTTTTTAATTTGTGACAAAATATTCGTAGCTCTATGTATTGTCTTCGGGCAATGCACGAATGTTCTTTCTGAGACAACAATTGCTTCATGCTTTTAACAGTTGCGCTTTTGGCATTAATTACGAATATAGCCTTATAAAACGTACAAATCAGTTTCGTTGCTGAAAATAATGAATAGAATCGTTAGTCCTACCTTCGATTTCGTAATTAGCATAAGCATTGGCATTAACATTGACGTTTGCACACCTCTTGGATAGAGCTACGATAAGGAATAATTCGTTGAAGACATTGCAGGTCACCATGAACGTATACAGATACTGATACGTTTCTTCACGCAATAATCTCCACCAAGACACTCCTCGGTCGCTCACCTGGCCACGTCCATGTAACCGATGGAGATATGGAGAATTTGGTATCCACCTTAAGAAGACACGGGGAACCCACATAGCCTTCAGTAGATATCAAAGGAAAATGGAAATGAATAGTCGGAGAGAATAGTTAAACAGAATGTCCTGTTTGGTGTGCAGAACAGAATTTCGTTAAAAATGGTCATTGGGAGTATCAAGTCTAAAAAGGTTAAGTGATGTTCCATTTCTCTTCAAATAGCATTAACTATGGCCCTAGCCCCACCTTCGATTTCGTAATATAAGCTAAAATCAATTTTCAGTGTAATATTCCAGCTGGCAGTCTTTTGTGTTCATAAAACATCATTCATGAGCCTTGAAGTAGGAGTTAGTGAAGACCGAAGGTCGGCTGCATTCTCCTTCCAAGTTGTCAACTCACCATTGGAAACCCTTCTCCGCTAAAGGTCAGAATAAGTCATTTATTTTGCCAGCTGCACAAATATCATATCAGCAGAAAAATTCGGTCTAACACCCAGACACCGCCACAAATAAAAAAATGATACTTCTTTTAGAATGTGTATACTTTTGTTCATAAGATAGATGTCAAGTTTCACGACATTCCGACTATTAGTTCAGAAGCTACAGGGGTTCTAGCCACGCTGCTTATGAAATTTTCAAGGAAATGGATAAAACAAAGTTTTGCGTGTTAATTGAACATTGTTTTTAGATGGAGAAAAATGCGATTGAAGCAAAAACTTGGCATGGTAAGTGTTAAAGGGTGTACCGTTTAAAATCCACACACGCTTGAATCGCTCTAACTTTCGATTCGTTGGGTGAAATTAATTGAAATTTTGTGTAGGCATAGTTTAATGTGAATTATTTACACTCTGTGAGTTGATTTTATCCGGTACGCAAAAGTTTCTCAATAACGAAGAAAGAACAGTGCATCCGCGAAAAAGTTTTGCATGAGTACTTTTAGAATAAAAATCTGTCGCATCGTGCCATCGAAAAAAAAGTCGGAAAGTCGCGAATTCCATGGTGTCTGGTATAGTATCATAAAACGGTTCGAAGAACGTTGATCGGAATCGAAGAACCGGGAAAAACCATCAGGTCAACACGAACGATCACAAACGCGTGGTTGGGGCCTTAAAACGGAAACCGAGCGCCTCAATCAAAAGTTGCATGTGAGCAAGACGTACGTTTAGATTCAGAAATCTCTGAACCGCACAGATAAAAAGAAACACTGAATTTTCTGCGTTATCTGCGTTCTGCGTTAAGGGAATGCTAGATTTTCCAGAATATAATGGGATATTTCCCATTGGGTCCTCCCTGAGCTCAGTCAGTAAAGGCGCAGCTACAAAGCAACACCATGCTGGAGGTGGCTGGGTTCGATTCCCGGTCTGGTCTAGGAATTTTTCGTTAAGGAAAATTTCTCGACTCCCTGGGCATATAGCGTATGATTTTACTTGCTACACAATCATACTAATGCAAAAATGGTACCTGGCATCAAAAGCTCTCAATTAATAACTGTGGAAGTGCATCTAGAACACTAAGTTGAGAGCAAGCAATAAGCTAATTGTGAAAGCAATAAGCTTGAAATGCTAAAGAAGAAGAAGAATGGGATATTTCATGTAAATTTAAGCCAGATAACGCCTGAATCCAGCCTGTTGTATGAAAGATAGCAAATATTGTTGTATGGCACATGAAAAGTTGCAAACAATTTCGTTGTTTACGCCTTCATTAGCTTGGATTTAAACGAGGGGATATTTTACACGCTTGTTAAAGTAAATTATTTTTTCTGTGCGTGACGGTGCCCGGAAGTTGTTCGACGAGAAGTTAACGAAACCACACTGCTGCGTAATGGATGACGAAACAAATGTGATGGCGGACTTCAACCAGATTTCAGGAAACCTGTATGCGGCAGTCAAGAATAAGTTTGATGTTCCCAAGAAGCTACGATACAGAAGATGTTGATCATGACCATGACACCATGAAGTTTTTATTTTGGCAAACGAATTGAACTTGCGGAAAGCGGAGTACGCCTATCGTTACCGTAAGCACCATGAATTGACAGGTGTATGTGGAAGAGTGCCTCCAAAAGCGGCTTCTCTCTCTTACGACGATCCGACGATCTTCTGGCCAGATTTTGCATCAAGCCACTACACGAAGAACATGCTATAAGTGGCATAAGGCGAATGATGTCGATTATGTGCCGAAAGATCTTAAGCCCCCAAACACTCCGGACCTGCGCCCAATAGAAAAATACTGAGCCATTATGAAGGAGTACATTCTAAAACGACCTAGAGTGGTGAATAATGTAGAAGAAATGAAGAAAGCATGGCTTAACGTTATGGCTGGGAGTTAAGGCCAAGGTTCGCGCATTTGGGTATAAAGGTGAAATGAAATAAATGAATGCTGCCAAAAATAACTTTATTTGTTAATTTTACTTACCCTGAAAATTTGGGGATAGTCGGATAGAAACTCGGAGGTTTGTGCGGAGTTTTGTTTGTGCGAATTTTAGACAGTACACCCTTTATCCAAACTCTGCACCAGGAAAATTCACCATCATTGACTGGTATGCTGAGTTTAAACGCGGTCGTAAGGACACCGATGGGCTTTACACCGGAAAACACCAAAAAGTCCACAAAGTCGTATTGGCAAACAGTAAAGTGAAGTTGCAGAAGATAGCTTACACTTTGAACATCTCTGTTCTCTAAATGGATGCAGCGTTTGCTCACAGTGGACCTAAAGGAGTCGATTTCGAGTCGTGTTTGAAGCTATTTTGGTGGAATAAACTGGACTTTCTGCGTCGGTATGTAACGAAATCGCAACAATCAGCTGGAACATATATGGCAACCTTTTTTGGGGAGAAGCATGGAATTTTGTTCATTGACTTCCTTGCCAGACCATCAATAGCGATCGTTACATGGGCCAACTGGTTCGATTGAACAAAGAAATCCCAAAAACCCGTCCCCATATGCCGCAGATACAGTGCTTTTCCACCAAGGCAACATACCATGTCACAAATCGAAGGCTACCATGGCTAAAGAGTGTTCCAATCAAAGTTTGGTTAAACAGTAATGTGTATGAGTCGATCAAAGTTTTTATTAATAAGTCAAATTCTTTTTTCTTTTCCAAGTTCAGTTATTACAGAATACAGGAGAAATATTCAGCTAAGCTTTCTTTTCACCGAATGCGAATTGTCGGGTCTTTCGTTTAACACCTGCCATAAGATTTTGTACTGTCTTCTTGTCCACTTCATTCACCGCCGAACGCCAGCTTTCCTTGACCTGTTTCTCACTCACAACAGCTTTTTGAGTCTTCTTAAGGTTCCTCTTGACGATGGCCCTATATTGTTCAATTGGGCAGAGCTCTTGCGTGTTGGGATGGTTCTTGTCCTTGAACGTTGTTAGCAGCATATCATTCCATGGCTTTTTTCCGTAATGGCAAGATGCCAACTCCGGCCAAAATTGAACGGAACTGGAAAGGCAGTAGACGTTTTTGTAGGAACTCGCTCAGATAAATTTCCTGGTTGACGGTTCCGGTTGCGATTTAAACGTTGCTCTTTAAGCCACAGGTTCTGATGGCCTGCCACACCATATGTTTCTTCGCGAACTTTGACAGATTAATGTGTTTGAAAAATCTACTACCTTTCCCCGTCCAGTTGCCGTATAAAATTCCTGTCCAGGAAGCTGTTTAAAGTTTGTCTTGACGTAAGTTTCATCGTCCTGTACCAAACCATCAAACTTCGTCAGCATCGTCGTGTACAACTTTCGCAATCGTGCTTTGGCCGACGTGTTTTGTTTATCGTCGCGATTTGGAGTCACCACTTTCTGGTAAGTCGACAGTCCAGCTCGTTTTTAGCTCTATCCATGGTTGAAGGCGTCACTCCCAGCTTCTTTGCGACATCTTGGACGGAGAGGTTGGGTTCCGTTCGAAACAGCGAGCAACTCTTTTTGTCGTTGCCGTGGCCTCCGGCTTTCGATTTCTTCCCGATCCAACTTTTCTGGCTGTCGACAAACGTTCACCGAACACTTTTAATACATTGGTAACAGTTGATTTAGCCACATTCGACAATTTTGCCAACTTGGTGTGAGAGTAGTTAGGATGTTCGCCATGCACGTGCAAAATTTTGATGCGTTGCTTCTCTTCCTTCGACGACATTTTGATAACTAAAGTGCTAATCTCAAAATCAAAATAGTGGCATGATGCTACACGCCCACATCTTCAAAATGAGGAGTGTGCAAAATTTTAAAATGCACGATGAAAGGAAATGCGTCAAGTTAATGTCGACCAAATTTTTATCGAAACACCCTATAGCTATGTTTTTGCAAAGTTGGTTTATTCAACCTCCTCTTATTGGCTAAATGCCCACACCTTGGAAACGCTACCCATCAGATCCCATTCTAAACTTGCGCCATTGTTCCTATACACTTTCATCCACTCTTTCTTCAAATCCTTATCGTTTTGGAAGACCTTCCCTGTTTTCCGGAGTTTGCCGTGCATAATCTCCCAGAATTTTTCTATTGGGTAAAGTTCTGGCGAGTTTGACGGATTTGCTTCCTTCGGCACAAAAGGCAGCAACCGCGGCGTAGAGGTTAACATCCATACCTCTCATGCCAAAGTCAAGAGTTTGAATCTCACCCCCGGACAAGTTATGAAAATACCCAGAAAGGTATTTGAAAAACTACGACAGGAGATGAACTAAAAAAACCATCAGCGCAAACACAACATTGTTGGCTTCGTAACACTTCATCACCGGTTTCGCGTAATGGCAAGATGCCAGACCCGGCTATAACAGAGTGTCACCTTCGTGGGCGCTGGCGCTTCTGAAGGCATTCTTCTTTAAATAAATATCTGACCGTTGATGGTACCAGTCGACAGATCGCCTGCCACACTAAGAACTTCTTGGCAAATTTGTCGATCTTCTCCTTGCGAAACTTAGTCGGAACAAACAGGCGGGACTTGCCAACGAAAAATTACAGGCCGGGGATCTGCTTGGCATCCGCTTTAGTGTACGTCACGTCGTCCATTACGATGCATTTCGGCTGCACCAACCAATCGCGGTACAGCTTCCTGGCGCGGGATTTGGCCACCATATTCTGTTTATCGGTTCGGTTAGGTGCCTTTCGGTATTGAAGACATAAAGGCCAGCCCGCTTCATTATCTGCTGGACGAACGAGACGGAAGAATTGACCTTCTTGGCCAGTTCGACCAGAATCGAATGGTTCGTATTGCGCTTGAAGTGATCCCTCGGCTTCCTTGCGTTCACGGAGTCGGTCTTCGCTTTTCTTCCGCTGCCAGCTCGCCGGTGGGTTGTCTGGGTCTTCTTGAACGATTTACCACACAAAACACTGTCGAGTTGCCGATTCCTAACTGTTTAACTGTTTCGCGATACACCTGGGTAATTAGCCGATATTTTCTACGATTTTCATTAATTTTTGCAATTGTTTCGTATGTAGAGACATCAACTGGGTGTCCACAATGTTTGGCAACTTCCGTGTTTGTACGACTACAATGGAATTGCGTTGACGGAGTCGGTCTTCGCTTTTCTTCCGCTGCCAGCTCGCCGGTGGGTTGTCTGGGTCTTCTTGAACGATTTACCACACAAAACACTGTCGAGTTGCCGATTCCTAACTGTTTAACTGTTTCGCGATACACCTGGGTAATTAGCCGATATTTTCTACGATTTTCATTAATTTTTGCAATTGTTTCGTATGTAGAGACATCAACTGGGTGTCCACAATGTTTGGCAACTTCCGTGTTTGTACGACTACAATGGAATTTAGAAAATTACTTATTTACTAATGAAGTTAATGGTGGAGCGTCCCTACAGCAGTTATCAAAGTTAGCATTGGTTTGAATGATTTTTTTTTTCTGCCAATAATGATGGTTTATAAGCTCACGAAATTCACTACTTTTTGCTCTGCTCTGCTCTGCTCTGTTGCTGTTGCAGCCTTTTCCACGCCGAAATTAATAACTCCTAAGGGTTACGTTTACGTTTACTTACCTAAGGGTAGAAAGTTATACTTAAACAACATGCTCATCTTGTAGTGATACTTTTTTAGTTCCAAACTTTACCGCTTGCGCGGCGCTGTAGCAAACATTTGAATGAAACACAATAGAAGGATGACGCCAAAGACAACTTTGTACAGGGTGCGGCAGAAAATAATGCGAAAATGTTTAAACTAGAGTATTGGGTTAATTCGTGTAGCTAGTGACTAATTTCTGTCGAAAGTGTATTTTTTTATGTTTAATTTCAAGTGCTGCATCCAAACATTCTATTTGTTTTATTGCAAATTCGTCAAAATGTGCGCGAAAGAAGTGATCAACAGTTTGTTGCTCGCCCAGAAGAAGCCGAAAGAGATTGTCAAGGTGGTAGGGTGCCATTTGGCAACAGTTTACCGCATACAAAAGTCATTGCAGGATGGTCCTAAGCAACGGAAGCCGGGAAGCAGACGTCGGCACTTTGCACGCACGCCAAACGTGATCAAATCGGTCAGTGCAAAATTTGCTCGCAACCCGGTGCGTTCCATAAGAAAACTTGCAAAGGAAGCCAATATTTCGGAGAAATCCATGCGGAGAATCATCAAAGAAGACCTGCATGCATCTTCCAGAGCCAGAGTGAAACGCCACTTGATTACGGACCGGGTCAAGGAACTACGAGTGACTCGTTCCAAGAGATTGCTTTCCTTGTTAAAGAAGGAAAATATGATAATCCTGTTCTCCGACGAAAAGCTTTTCAGCATCGATGCTGTGGCCAACAGCCGCACGGACCAGTTCATTCCACCGCAGAAAATGGAGAACGTTCCAAAAAAAGTGATTTTCATATCCGGATGGTGTCATGATGTTTGGCTTGGTAGCGTCCAACGCACAGTGGCACAATTCTAAAAAAAGACGGTCAAAAACATTTACACCCTTTTTTCATCATTTTTTCGAGTAGGTGTCTTGATAAGAGTTGCTCAAAATATTATTCCGCATCTTTTGAAAACACGCCTAACCTTTCATAAGGTTTTAACTACACTTTCGAATTCCAACTTATTCCAGCACCGAGATAACGAGTTGTCATCTTGAACAAAGTTGTAGAACAGGTAATTTTAAGAAAAGTTGCTGAAGACACTAAGTTTCTAGAGCCTAACGTTAAAGAGATATAAACTGTTTTCTTTCGGCACTACCTTAAAACTGGTACAAAGATTTTTCTGGGTAGCCTTCAGTATCAACCGCTGAAAATTTCAGAAGTATTAGTTCATTAGATAATCTTTCAAATATAATCGGTTTGAGACCATGCCAGCACCTTCCCAGCTTTCTTCAAGTTTGTTAGCGTTACGTCACATACTGTTGCTATTCATACCATTTGAAAATAAGGATTTACTAGGTACCCTTTAGTACCCAACGGTGAAAATTTTAGGATAACTATTTCATAAGGTACTCTTCCAAATAAAATTAATTTAAGACCCCGCACTGTGGGACGAAACGCCAAAAACATGAACTTTTACAATAACTCGTAAAAACGTGTTCGTAACATTTTGGTGTCTTCAGATGAAAATTTTCAAAAATACAACGCATTTAAAAGTGACAAATTTTAGTTCGCAGCTTTACCACAGGCGCCGCTGCAAACCTGATTTTTTAAATGATGAGATAGAGAGTTAGTGTCTTTGGCAAAATTGTAGATAATTTTAATACAAACAACATTGCCAAAAACATTAACCTTCTATCTGGTCACTGTGCCGAGGTACGTGTTTTTTTAAAATGGCTGGCCATGGAAACTAGTTTTTTGTGATTATTTAAAAAATGTGAAGTTTTATGTCAAAATAATGTTCTACAAAGTTGTGCAAATAATCAAAATATAAATTTTCTCTGTACTCACCTTACGTCTAAATCCTTTATGGGAGAAGTTATAGTAGTTTTATTGTGAAAAATATACGTTTTTCATAGCCCTTTAGCTGGCGGGGATGCAAGTGGATGCACATGAAACCTCATAGGGTTCAAAATATAGGATGTATTATAGCATATTATGTTGGTTTCATGTGTATCCATGATTATCCCCAAGGGTGAACCTGTGTTCTATGAAGTCGAAAATATACCATTAAAACTATCATAAATGCTAATTTTCCCAATTGAGAACCCTATTATCGTAAAGAAACTAATCTACGGTAGCAACATCTTTCTTTCCATCCTCCCTTAGTTTCATTCATTAAAGAAGACGTCAACCCGTTATCTCGTAGCTGGAAAAAGTTAGAATTTTAAAGTGTA